>JASXTE010000298.1:0-61492 GCA_030280995.1 Hemileia vastatrix
AGCAGCTTTCCATGCCGATGCTTGCGTCAAGAAGATCACTCTTCACAATCAAGAACTCAAGATCGGTTGGGGAAAGCCAAGTGCTTGCTCTTCTCAAGTCATCATGGCTGTCCAGCAGAATCAAGCAACTCGTAACGTCTATCTAGGTCAATTGGACGAGGAGGGTTACCGAACAGACTCTTCGTGACGATCTCTCTCGTTTTGGTCCAATCGATCAAGTCAAGATTGTCAGAGACAAGAACATTGGTTTTCGTTCATTTCTTGAGCATCTCTACTGCCATGAAAGTCCTCAACACTCTTCCAAACGAACCAGAATGGGAAGGAAAGAGAGTCAGTTATGGTAAAGATCGTTGTGCCTACGTCCCCAAGTCTCAACAGCAGAATCAAGCTCACAAATCTCAAGCTGCAGCAATGGGAATGGCAGCAGCAGCAAGTCTAGGCTATCCAACTGCTTATTCTCCTTCTCTCCAGCTCACTTCGCTCAATACGCAAGCATGGGTTCGATGAGTCCCCGTCGGGTCCCTTGTCTGCTGGATCTAGAGTCGTTTCTGGTTCTGGACCAACAGACTGGAGACGAACCTTCTGCAACTGCCTTATCTCAAATCGGAAACCGTACCGTCTATCTAGGAAACATTCATCCAGACACAACAGTGGAAGAAATCTGTAATCACATTCGTGGTGGAATTCTACAGATATCAGACATATTCCAGAGAAGCACATTGCTTTCGTCACCTTCGTGGATCCAAATACTGCTTTGGCTTTCTTCCATCTGGCTACTTATTCAGGTGTCCATGATTCATAATAGAAGATTGAAGATTGGTTGGGGAAAACATTCAGGTCCTTTGTCTCCTGCTATTGCAATGGCTGTTCAAGCTGGTGGATCTAGAAACGTCTACGTTGGTAATATCGAGGATTCTGAACTACTGAACGAAGAGAAATTGAGAAGAGACTTTGGTGACTTCGGAGAGATTGAATTGGTAAATAGTTTGAAGAGAAGAATTGCGTGAGTATCGATCCGAGAGAGAAGCGGCTTGATTCGAACATCCTACTTCTTGTTTTGCTCAAGTCCTCCTATTTCCTCTCTTCCCTTCATTCTCTTCCCCTTATCTAGGCTTTCATCAACTTCTGTAACATCCAGAACGCTATCAAGGTGAGTTTCATGAAGAGAGGCAGCGCATACACTCAGCTCCTTTTCCTTTCACTGAACCCTTCGCCTTCGCCTTCGCCTTATCTCTCTCTCTCTCTCTTCCTCTTTCTCTCAGGCCATCGAAGCATGAAGAACCACGCTGACTATCAGAGCGTCAAGATCTCGTACGGAAAGGATCGTTGTGGTAATCCGCCAAGAGTCATCACTCCTGGAGGAACTGGACGCAAGTCTTCCAATCCTCAATCTCCACTCCCAGCTGGTGGAGCCGACGAAGAAGATGGCTCAGGTCTGACACCTTCCAACTCTGGTGGTGCTGAAGGATTGACGCCTCTGAAATCCCAAGTGCCAATATGGGAGCTTTGGCTGTCAACGAAGAGGACAATGCTTAATCTTTTTTTCTCTCGAAATCTCAAGACTCTTCTTCTTTGTTCAAGGTTTTCCCAAAAGGTTTATAGTCCTCAAGTCATCGTTGTTCAATAACTGCTCTCTTCTCAATTTCGAATTAATCTGATCTCTGGTGCAAAAAAGTAAATCCATACTTCCCCTTTTCTTTCTCTCTTTCTTTCTCCAAAGACTCAAGAACACGAGACCACCTTTCTTCAAAAACTCTATATAGCCACGTCAAAATAAATAAAACTTCTCAATTCCCAATCGAGTAACTGTAAAAGACTTCAATCAATCAACATACCCTGTCTTTTACTGTTTTCTCTTTTATCCTCTTTTTTCTTCTTCTTCTTCTTCTTCTTCTTCCTCATAAAGGTTCAATTCCTCAACTTCTGTTTCTCTACTTTTCACTCTGGGGGTTCAAGCTGTTCAATAATCTCTTTTCTCTCAGCGCCTAGAGCTCTTCAGAAGACGTTCACAATAACTTCTCGAACAGTTTGCTGAACAGGACGCTCTCTTTCGCTTTTTCAATTTCTCATGAACTTCGCTTTGACTTTTCCACTCTTCTCCTCACCACTCCCATAAAGTGATACCTCCCACTCCATCCGTAACTGCGAGAAGGAGAAGTAGTAAGATGCTCTTTCGATCCTCATCAAAGTCGCTTCATACCTTCTCTCCTTCTCTCTGTCTTCGCTTTCCTTCCTCTCTTTCGTTTAATCCACCTTTTGTTGTCCCTATCTTATCGCCTAAAGCTTGATTTGTACAAACAGCTGCAGCGCACAAGTTTCTTGTAGTTCTTCTCCCTCGCTTTGTCTCGTATATTTCGCTTCTCTCAAATTCAAGTTGTTTCTTCTAGTGCGTTCTATTCGTGAACTTGCTTATGGTTGTTATAAATCAAAAACAGTCAACTTTCATCTCGGCAGAAAGCTTGCTGATTGGTCTCAGGTTCACGTGAAGGATTGAAGGACTTCAAAGAGCTAAAGTTCGGAGCTTCGCTCTTCTTCTTCTTCTCGCATCCATCCATCCAAAATCAATTCGTCTATCGCTTCTAACTTCTAAAGATGACTCTGATTTCGTCAATCATTGGTCCGCTTCCAAAGAGGCCTTACTCTCCGCAAGACCTTTACACTGCAGCCGTCTTGCTCTACAAGACGTTCCCTTTGCTCTTGCCTTGCATCCTTTACATCAACGCACCTCATGGAAGGTTCTCAATCCCAAGTGCTTACAATGTCAATGGTGAGTGCTGGACCAGACTTCAACAACAAGTGAACACTTCAACCATCAGCAGCGCACCTGGTCTGACTTGCTCATCTCCCTCCACCTCGTTCTTCTCTTCCCTAATCAGGTAACCTTGGATGGCTCCTCATGGAAGTCGTCTCTCCCTTGACCTTCCTCTTGACTTTCTCTTCTGGACCGCTTTCTCCAATCTCTTCGACTTCTTCGTTCTTCTCTTTCATCAAGCCTTCAATCTCTCATCTGTCTTCCCTTCCAGTCGCGAACAAGATTCTGGCTTCTTTGTTCGTCATTCATTACGCAAACAGAGCTGTGATTCAACCTCTACGTTCTCCACCTCGCTCTCCAATGCACATTTCGGTCCCACTTTCTGCCGTTTTCTTCAACCTGATCAACGGCTTCATCATGGGTGCTTGGTTGGGTGGATGCACTCCTTCTTTGGATTCTGGTTTGGCCTCTGCTAAATCTTTACTCTCGACTGGAACCTCATCTTCTTCTTCTGGTCATCAATTTTCGGTCGTTCGAAATCAATCCTATCCACTACTCCTATCTTTACCGGAGCTGGACTCATTCCAGATTCTGAAGCTTTCAGATCTCCTTTGTTTTACCTTGGAATCATCGGATGGGCAATCGGTTTCGCAAGTAACGTTTATCACGATGAGATCTTGATGAATTTGAGAAAACCTGGTGCAAATCGTGAGGGTCCAGCTAAGGGAACCAGATCTCAAACCAATGGAAATGCAGCTAAGGACGATGGAAAGCCAAAGTACGAAGTCCCCTACGGAGGTCTCTACGAATTCATCAGTTATCCAAAT
Organism: Hemileia vastatrix; assembly: GCA_030280995.1. NCBI lineage: Eukaryota > Fungi > Basidiomycota > Pucciniomycetes > Pucciniales > Zaghouaniaceae > Hemileia > Hemileia vastatrix. Next base: position 3,580 of record JASXTE010000298.1, read on the forward strand.
TACTTTAGTGAATGTGAGTAGTTTGCTCTCATCTAGAGAAATCCCGATCGAAGTTAACATCGGATCCACTCTTCTGAACGCTTCTCTCTTTTCACTCCAACAGGGATTGAATGGTTCTCTTTCGCCTTGGCTGCCTTGATCGTCGTTCCATCTATCAGATCGAACCCGCTTTTGGCTCTATCTGCACCTCCTCTTCTATTCCCAATCATTGAAGTAGCTCTCATGTTACCTCGTGCTATCAATGGTCACGAATGGTACAGAACTCGTTTCGGAGTTGTGGGAGACTCCAAAGCTGGAAGATATCCAGCCGAAAGGAAAGCTGTCATTCCATTCGTCCTTTGAGATGTCAAGTTCTTGCGTTCTTTCTCAAGCGACTACATTCCATGAGTTGCTGAAAAGCGACTTCACTTTCTGATCTCTCTCTTTTCTATGCCTTAGAACCACTCCTGTCTCTAAAGATTCTGTGTGCCCTCCTATACCCATCTGAGCTCGCTTTTTTTTCCTTTTTCTCTCTAATCACCTTACTACTAGAAACCTCTCAAGTTCTTTGAATTCTCCAACCTGTTTCCCTCTTCGTATTCTTTATGTCCAATTGCTCTTCAAACCCTATTCTCCCTCGTGTTCTATTTTACTGTGTTAGCTACTGTTGTAACAAGCCGAAGAGTAACAGAAACTATCGTTCTGATCGCAACCTGAGTGCGAAAGGTTCTTCGAAGGACTCTTCATTGTTGCCCTTCTTAGTCTCACGCGTTCTTCATTCATCTTCCACGGAGGACAATCGATCAAGCAGAGAAGGCAAAGCAGCTCTCAGACATCGATTTTCTATTTCTGCATCTTTCATACTTTCGAACGAGTCATCACTTGCAGAATCATCCTGCTTGCAAACCATCAACAAAAATCAAAACCAGTCATCGACCTTCTCGTCGATCAGCTCCAACTTCAAGTTCTTCTTCTTGGCAACTCTCTTCAATCCTTCTCTGGCTTGAGCCCATCTCTTTCCTTCCATTGAGTCCTTAAAACCCTGGTGGCAATTTTTCGAATTGATCAGCGGGGAGTTTGGCTTGAGTCACTGTTTTGACGACCTTGAGGCACTTTGGTAGCGAAGTATACTCTAAGATCATGTGCAACATCTGTTCAGAAGGCGTCATGATGAACTGGGCCAGATTTGAAGGATTAGATCTGTATTCGAAATTGTAAGGTAGCTCTAGACTTTGAAGCTTTGCTGGAAGATAACATTCGGTTGAAGATTCCCAGCCTCCCATCTTTTGTTTCAGCTGCCAATTTGACTATCAATGGAGTCTCACATCTCAAGTGAGTAAGATTTTTGAGATGTTTGACCATTGAATTCAACTCCTTACTACTAACAGTTGAGTCTGACATTTGCTCCATCTCTGCGAAACCAACGATTGATAAAGAAGTCAACGTCCCAGAAGAAGGAGTAAGACCTTTCAAAATCTTGAAAGATGGAAATTTAAGCTTTTCGTAAAACGTCAATTCAGATTTTGGTTTCTTTGACTTGTTGTAATCGAAGACATAGTTCAAAAAATGGGTTCATTATCAGTTCAGAGTACCGAATTCACAGATCGACTTTGCCATTCCCAGTCCATCGATCTTGTAACATGGACCAAAGATGAGATGAGCTGCCCTCACTTCGCATTTAGTCTTGTTTTCAACTTTCGTCTCGAGTAGTACTTCTCCAAACGATCTCCTATCTCTTTCTCAATGATCTCTTTTGAGTCATTCCACTTCGTTCACGTTGTGTTCCCTATACATCTTTTTCATTTCCTTCGTCAGATAGAGCGATCATCGAGATTTCCAATAGCAGTCTCATTCAGATCATTGGAAAGAGAGCCACCTGTATTTGAACTTGGTTTCAAACTTCAAGAAGAGCTCGAAATAATTCTCATTATTTCGTCAAGCCAAAGCTGAGCTCCAACTAATGTTCACACCAATCACTTGGTAATAGGGCCAGAAGTCGAGCAAGTCGTCAATTTCTTGTCTCTTACTTCTTGTTCGATTCTCTCATCTCCGAGTCGAAAGTCCTTTTGCTTTCAACGAAACAGACTGGAAAAGAAAAGAGAGCGAATTTGGGTGACGGTGATAGTAGCGACATAAGGGGAAAAGGTGGATCAGGTGGCCTCAGGAGAGTATCTGCCTTGCAGGCACATCCTCAGTTCGTAAACCAAAAGAAGTCTGTCTACTCTCGAGCGACATGTCTGAGCCATTTTTGGTATTGCTTGAATGGTCTTGGTATTCCGTTCGATCTGAACATCTTTGGAACAAGCATCAAAGAGGCAGTTGAAGGAGTGAAGGGACAAGGCCAAATCATCGTGATTATTATGCCACCACCAAATAATGATCATTAATTCAAAACCTCATCTCAAGAAAACCTTCGACAGACTTTCTTCTCTTTCAAACCCACTAGTCACTGCTTGTTGTCGATTTCGCATTATATTCCAGAATTCTAGGATTATTTGAGATTGAAGAATACTTTGAGTCAAGATGAAAGAGAAGGGAAGAGAAGGATTAGATATGGTACCATTGAATCGAATAGACTAGTTATATGTAAAGCTAGAATATCTGAGTATTCAATTCTCGAGATTCTTGAAAAGAGACAGTAACGTTTGAAAAGTTGAATCCCCATCAAAATAACTCTTACTTTCCTTGTTCAATGTCAGAAATAGATGAATTCTCATGCATAGATTTGTGACTTTGGAGCCAGCTCTGTTGGACTTCAATAACTCTGGAAGGTGTGAGTCTATCACCTTGGCATCGGCAAGGCCGAACTTGAAATCCAAACATGCAGTCTTGAGTTCTGGAAGAGAGATTAGAAGAGTAATGACTTGTTTTCCAGAGAGTTGTGGGAGTGAGATCTCATTTCCTTCTCATTCCAGTGTTTCATTTGATAGGTCTTGATACTCTTGAGTCTTTCAGATAGAACACAGTAGAAGACCTCTAGAGATGTAGAAGACGAAAGACATTTCGGAACTGAAGGTAACCTCTCTCAATTGACACATTGTTCTAAGATCAACGATCTAGCGAAGTTGACTATCTCTTTAGCTAATTTTCTGCGATCGAAACTTCCGCCAGTGTAATCTTCCCATAGGTCCTTTCTAATGTGACGATTGTAGGGTAACCTTGGTGGCCTATCGAGTTCAATTTGGAGGCAACGTGAGCTGTTACAAGAAGAGATTCGTCGTCTTGAACCTCGTGGAAATGTAGACTTCTCACGTAAGATCCCAAGCCAGGATTGTTCATTAGAAGGGTTAAGAACGAAGGAAGATCGAATCCCAAAGGGTGACTTGCTGGACAAGCAATGTAGTCCAGGTTGGTTGCATCTTCTTGGAGACACGAGTCAAAGAGGCCAGAGTGGTTTGTCTCGCTCTGAGAGGGGAGTGAGAGTAAGAGTGAGAGCAAAGAGGATGCAGGAGACAGATTGCCAGATCAGTTGCTGGTTCAATTATCAGTTCTCTGTAGGAATTTCATGCTCCTATGATGCACTCGCTTGACGGCACGCATATCCTCTTCTGGTTCACGAATTCCAAAGTGGTTGCTAGAACTCTCTTTTGATTCGTCCCGACCCAAGAGAAGATCTCTTCAGAGATGACAGAAGCGACGTCTGCATCAAGATTTTCAAGGGTTCTCAGATGATGGGATCTTTGATCTGCTTGATTGCCATTTGGATCTTGAGTGAATGCTACTGCGAGTCCTTGAGAGATTAGATTTTGAAGAAAGGAGAACATGCTATTGAGTCTTTGAACGACTAGACCGAACTCTGTGTGAATGATGAGATGAGTATGGCAGACTGTAACCTTAGAGATGCTTGGTATAAAGATGAACAAGCACGATTGAGGTTTATGTTGAGTGGGAAGAGAGGAAGAAGAATCCACGCCAGCGAAGAAAAAAGGACGAAATCTTCCAAAACACTGAACACAGCCGACTCGCCACTGATCTCAACCAAGTCCATCGAAGAGCTTCGCTCAACGAGAGCTAAACTTTTCACACTTTTTCAAACTTTCACACAAGTGGGTAGGTGTCGCTAGCATCAAGGACGGCCCGCAGCATTGGGTCAAGTCAAACGATGAGATGAGTGTTTTGTTTCAGAAGGAAAGGGTGTAATGTTGTATTTAAATAGATAAAGGAGACGAATAACGAACTTAGGGAAAGCGATACTTGAATCTGAGAAAAGGTTCAATAGTCAAGTTCTCAAATCTACAAGCCAGATCTTTCTCTGATGGTCTCGAAATAATCATTTTCGTAATCTTTCTTATATTGCCAGAATGCAAGGCCACCATTCCATCCAAAGATAGTGGCTTCTCTTAACCAATCTCCTAGGCTTTCTGCTGGAACGTAACCGTTTTGAAGCATCTTCTTCCTTGACTGGCTTTCCGATAGCAACCTTGTGAGCTGGGAAGCCGTTGTTCAAGATAGCTTGGAAGAGAGAAGTTCAGGGAAAGTTTCACCAGATTTGTAAAGAAGAGACTCTTTGTAGTGTAGTCGTTTTGAGAGTAGAACTGGACGTTGTAGTAATCGATAAGGTGACCTACTTCGCGATTGATTTGAGCGAAACCACCGTCTTTTGGATAGAGTTCAGAGCTTAGCCATGGAGCCAACGGAGCAGTTGATAGAAGGTATTCGCCGACTGGAAGCTGTTTTCTCAAGGCCTGATGCTCATCGAATAGTTAGGAGAGAGTTCAGTGTCAAAGGTTGGCCTCTTTTGCGAGTCAATTGAAAGCGCGCAAGTCAGAGAGACTCGCAAGATTCGAAAGCACTTACCTTGATAAGATCGACGATCCAAGTAACAGACTTTCCAGCAGAGAACAGTTCAAATTCCAAGTAGTCAACTTCGACTCCGTCTAGGCTGCGCGGAGAAGTTGAGCAAGCGTGTAGAGACAGCAGATGGCACGAGATTGTGAGTACAGTCGATACAGAGAAGAAAAAGCAGCATCCTCGAGCTCGTTTCGCTTTTGTCTTCCAGCATTCCAAACTTGTGAGATCGACTGAAACTCACTTGTTATCCTTGACGACCTTGGCCAACTTATCGGCTGCATCTTGTGCAGTCAAGTTGTTACTTTGAGGAGTATCAGTAGATCCGAAAGCAGTCAAAGACCACTGGAGTTCGAAGAGAAGACAAAAAAGCAATGCGTTAGGTTTTACGAACCCATGTATGACTTGTCTTTGTTCTACCCACTCACCAGTGATTCCAGCATCGTGATAGGCTTTCAAGGCAGCTACAAACAGAATGGAAGAGATAGATGGCGGAGAGCGCGGGTTCTCATGATCAGAGCTCAAATCAAATGAACATCGTTTGAAATCCGGATCTTTGTAGAAGAAGAGATGATACACTTACCAGTACGATCAGCTTCAGAAGCATCAGTGAATGTTGCAAAGCATCGACGGAACCGTTGGTAGAAAGCCAAAAAGCCAAATTGTAATGGTTGAAACCTTCGATTTCGGATGGATCCGGCAGACCGGGTTGCAGTTTCCTTGTTTCCATTACCAAGCATCTTGATAGAGAGTAAAGTGTTGTCCAACTGTCGTGGAAGAGATTGAAGGAGGAAAGAAGAGCTGAGCATCAGTGAGACGATATTCCTCTCCTTGATTCTCTGTCCATCAATGGCGAGTAAAAATCGCAATCAACATACTCACCTCCTTTCCACTCTGGTTGGACTTTACTTGCGAGAGTGATGTTTGCTTCGATAGTGGTGTTGAACTTGTGAGAATTCCAAGAAGGCTTAGCATCTGCTGAAACTTTTGCTTGGACTGATAAAGGACCAATGTTGACTGAGATGTCAATGTCTAACCCACGATGAGCTAGACTGTGCTGAATTGGCGATAGATGATGCATCTTGAGGAAAGAGCGACTGTCAAAAGAGTGTGGGAAGAAGAAAGAGAGAGACAGAGAGAGACGAGAAGATGGTGGAATATGGAATGGGGAAGAAGAAATAAAGGGGCAAAGTTTGAAAAGATCTGCCTTTTTGTATTGGAATTGCGAACTGACTCAAAGACGAGATGCCCGTGACTACGTGAGTCGGACGCAAGAAGGCTGAGTAGGTGGAAAGGCTCTGACGTTGAAACTTCTTGAAGTCGTCTCGAGCCTTTCTCTTGAAAATCGTTCACTCGAAAGCGTTCACTCCGAATGGTCAAAAGGGTACAACTGCAATAACGATAATACATTGTTGTATGGCAGAAATTTCTTGAAGAATGAGTTGATTCTTAAAGTATGAGAGATCCGATGTGATTCTTGAAGTGTGAGAGCTCTTCATGTTTTGAGACAATAATCACCTTGTGTTCCCTTTCAATCCCATTCTTCATTCCACCAACCTTTTCTCAAAGCGTCTAAAATCATCAACAAGCCTTTGTTATCTCCAATCCTTCCATCCGATCTCCATCTGCGTCGACGACTTTCCATTCCTTTCCACTTTCCCACCAATCCTAACGACTTCTTCTCTAGCCAATCTATCCAATCTTCTCAAAACATCTCTAGTATAATCCAAAGAGCCAGTGACTTCTTTCATGTAATTGACGGCGTATAATTTAATACTTTCATCAGTTGGTTTTTGGGATAAGATGTTTAATAACTGTCTATTGACTACTGTAGTTCCACTTCCATTCCACTATCTGAGCTTGGATCGAATTGAGACTTTTGACTCCTAGATTGGAAATCACCGGTATAACTTGAAGGGATCGGGAAAGGATTACTACTGGTAGAAGAAGACGGGTTTGAGGAATTCCCAACACTAGATCTAATTCCATGAATGATTGGAAAACTGAATTTGCCTTCAGTTAAATCTTCTGCAAAACCTTTATTATCTGCATAATCTTTAGATTCCAAATTCATAAAATCGTCTCTTCTCTTATTTGAAACAAGAGACCAATCAAATTTGCTAATGGAATCAAATCTGGTTCTTCATCATCAGGATCCTCACTCTCATCATTCTGAGTTTTGTAAAGTTGAGAACATTTACACATCAAACCCAAAGCTATCCTAAACAGACCCCCAGTTTTATTGTTGACCATTTCTACGTATTCTTCTTCAGTTGGACAAATTAAAGAATCTCTCCAGAATAAATCCATCCCTTGACCTCTGTGTAGATTCAATAGTTCTGAAGTGACCAAATTTGAAATCGAATCTGACTTTCTCTTGATCTCCTCAGAAGTGGAAGTAGAAGTGGAATTGGAATCTTTCAAACTGTTTTCCAACGATTGAATTTCTTGAAAGACTTGGAAATAAACGTAATTTGCACAATTGATGGTTTGAGGGATACCATAGATCTTGTGAGCTACTGGAATACCTCTTCTTAGAGTCGAATTGTCTTCAACGTCGTCCATGCTGCGAAGATAGACGATTGAAGAGGGATGGTCAAGTGGAGACGAGAGTCAGAGACAGAAGAGGACAAAGCGTCTCGATCTTTATCCCCATATCCTTCCATCTTTTCTCCCCACAACATAAGTCAAATGAGACTCGATATTGATTTCCCTACTCACAGCAAACTAGCAGTATGGAGCATCCTAGTGACTCTCTTTATGTCTTGTAATTGACTGTGTGGAACTTTGAGCCATAGATTGAAAGCGTCTATGAGTTGAGACCTGACTTCCTTTCCTGGGACTGAAGATAGATAAGAGTAGGGTTCTAATAATGACTGTTTTTGAAAGAGGGACGAGAAAGGAATGAGATCATCCTGATCTTGAAGAGATGTCAAGAGATTCAGATTCCAATCATCTCATCTAGCTCACCTGCTCTTTGTCCTGATGCCACTCTGGCTGTTTGCCTAGCTTGGTCAACATTGAATCATACCATGAAGCATCTCCTCCAGGACCAGGTGGAATGGGAGTAGTGATTGAGTTGCGAGGATGATGAGAAGATGAGCTTGTGGATGATTGAGGTTGAAGTGGAAGAGTCGGATGCATCACTCAATCGATCTCTCTTTCTTGTCTGTCTCTAATCTTTGTTTGAGTTAATCTGATGGATATCTGACACTAAGTCTTTGTTCTTGAAGGAATATCGGATGCAGTGATTGACAGAAAGGTTTTTGGACAAGAGCAACACTTTGAACTTTCTTCTGATCTGCAACTTGCATCCAAGCTCAACAATCCCAATCAAGATCAACTTGAAGAGTAGCAGTCAACCAATAATCCCACACAATGGATCCAACAAATCTATTCGATTCCCAATTCACAGTCACTGCAATCGATCCAGATGGAAAGAAATTCGATAGAGGTCAGTCCAAAGAATTCATTCCATCTTTACAATCCCTTCTCTTCTATCTTCTATCCTTTCAATTCTATCATCACTAAACCCCATTCCATCCTTACTTTTCTTATTCTCCTGCACCAGTCTCTCGAATCATTGCAAACTCTTCTTCCCTAGACATGAACCTATCCCTAGACATTGCAGTAGACATTTATCCAATCTCTACAAATCAAAACCTAACCATTCAATTGGCTTCCTCTCTACATAAAGATTCTAAAAACAAGAATAAAGATGCAATGAATCTGGATGGTGAAGAGGGTGGGTTGGGAGAGGAGATAAATAACGTTGAACAGGATTCTTGGAGGTTCGATAGACAGGGAAACGCTGGTGTAGCGGATGAATTCGATTATGTCATGTATGGAAAGGTGAGTCTTTGGGATTGATAGGATTGGAATTCGAGATTGAGAGATAACGAAGAGAGATTCTTTGGAGGTTTGGAGGAGAGGGTTTACTTGATTCATGAAGAAGGAAAAAAAGAAAGCTCTAAGAAGGAGCTTCGAGCTCTTGGAAACCTTTGGATTGTCGCTTGTCTTTAAAGAGTATGAACCCTTCTTATCTTTGGAACGCATATACAGTTGAACAACTCGGCCCAAGAGGAGTTTACGAGCATTCACACTTACTGTTATTCTCGCCTTTTCCTTTCCTTCTCGGACTTTTTTCATCTTTTCTCTCGCAGATCTACAAATACGACGAGGGACATTCAGACATAGTTACAGTCTATGGATCTTTTGGAGGATTGCTGATGGCCTTGACTGGAAGTTATAGGCATCTAAGTGGAATCACAGTGGGAACCAATGTCTATCTTTTGATTCGTTAAAGGTCCTTCTCTCTGCGTCTCGTCTCGCTTCACCTAGATGTCTTTTAGATCGTCAAAATGAATGATTGTCATTCAATCTTTCTTTTGGCAAAACCTTTCAAGTCCAAAGATATTGAAGTGTCGAAATCACCCTTCATCTATTTGTATTATTTTCTTCTTCCTGGTCTCGCTCGCTCAAAAGTAAAAATTGAATCCCTGCAATTCTCTTTCTCCATGCTTAGATTCGATCTCGATTCTCTCGTTTCTATCTTTTGAGTGTGATAGAAAGATGGAGATGGCGAGGTCGATCGATGAGAAGAAGCGAAGTATGACTTTGTTTACTTCTCAACGTCCCAACCAACACATCAAAAGGATCAACTGACGCAATGAGTTGCAAGCACTGTTCAAGAATGCTTCTACGACAAAGTCGAGGTAATCTAGACTTTGTTGAGAGTCTCAAGAATGGAAGGATCAATTCAATTAGTGGTAGCAGCATTCATAATCATCCAAATCATACAGATAATCGAACTGGAATCTCAAGAAGGAACTTCTCCAGCACTCCAAATCGAAGAAATGATGATTCAAATAACAACGACAACAATGCTGCATCTTCATCAAAGTCAGGTTCAAGTCTTGCAGGTCCAGCTGCTGCTTTGACAGCTGCCACTGCTTCTGCTGTTCTATCCACAAATCACTTGAAGAATCAGAATCAGTCTTCTTCCATTAACAAATCCACGAGAGCATCTTCATCTTCATCTTCATTGTCAAACATCAAACAACAGAAATCAAAAGAGAAGCTTCCATCTCCAGAAAGTAATAGTGATGGGATCAATCCTTCTCCTTCTCCTAATTCAACCCAACCTTTAACGGAACAATTACAATCTCAGAAATTGAACCACGATGAATTGTTAAAGAAGAGATTCTTTATGGCTCAGAGTCAGAATAGGGTCATGGATCAAAGTGGCGAGGTGAAAGGGAAAGAGAAAGAGAAAGATACGGGCAAAGCAAAGGAAGATGAGTTGAAAGAGTCAGGGATTCGGGATGATAGTAGTAGTACGATTTCAAAATCCTCAATTCCTTTAAAGGAATCTTTCAGTTTGAATTTGGATCAAAACAAAGCCAAAGAAGGAAATGAGAATGTGGTTGGGAATCAAACAGTCACTTTGGGTTCTGAATTGAAGGCTACTAATTCTCCTTCTATCATTGGGATAGGAAATACTTCTAACCCGACAACTTCAAATTTGGGTGGAACCAAGGATTCTTTCTCTGGTCCAAATTCAGATTCGAATCCTTCAGCCGGTCCAAGTAGTGGTGGAGGAGGAGCGTCGAATTCAGGTGGATCTTCTAATTCTAATTCTTCTTCATCTGGTTCTGGATCATCTTCAAACTCTTCAAGCACTCCACCACCACCACCTATTGCTACTGAATTCCCCATTGGAACTCCAGATGTCCCAATTTCAAGACCTCCAAGAATGGATCATCCTTTCAACACGAGAGATTTCGTTCAAAGACTTCAACATGGTGGTTGGGTGAATGGTTGGAAATTGGATGAGTCTGCTACTAATCTCAATGACTCGAACTCATCTGAAGAGAAGGGAAAAGAGGAGAGCTCAGGTGAAGCAAACGATGGAGATAGTCGACAAATGCAAATCATGTTGGCTCATAAACATGATCCAGCAGAAGCAGTCATGGAAGCTGTTAGATATTTGTTGGTTAGTAGAGGTGAAGGTGTTATTGAGAGATGTTTGAATAAAGGAGATTTGGAAAATGTGAGTATATAGAACTTGAAAACTTCTTCCCTTTTCGATTTCGATTTCCTTTTTAAGTCGGAAAGGCTGAATCTTTTTTGTTTCTCTCTTTCTCCTGACTCTATTTCCTGACTTGATCTCGATACTTTTCTTTGCTTTTCCTTGATCAGGAAGCTTATCTTTTCTCTGCAGCTCTATCGGAATTGAGAACTGAACTTCAAATCAGAGCTAGGAATGATGCGACTGCTTTGAGGAGTATTACCACTTTACTACAGAGAGAAGTCGATTCTTTGAGTCAGAGAATGAGTGAGGATATTGCTGGTTTGAAGCATGAGTGAGTGTTAATGTTCTCAAAGATCTCATTCCATCACTTCTTTTTGACATTTCCTCTCTCTCTGTCTGTCTCTCTCTGACACCATCTGTATCTCACTTTTTCCTTCTCTCCAATGCTCTGTTCCTTTCCTCGTTCAGCATTCAAGTCGACATGAACAATAGAAAAGCAGAGTCTAAAGAAGAAGCTAACAATGTTGATCAAGAAATTCAAGATCTCAACAATCGTTTCACCATCTCTTTATCTGATCTCAAGTAAGTCTTTCTTACTCTTTCGCAAGGTTTCTCCTTTATCAACAAGACTTCTCTAGAACAGACAGACCTCATCTGATCCAAATCTTATCTGACTCTTTCTCCATCCTTTTGATCTTCTCTCTTCTCCAATCCATCCTCTGTCTCTCTTCAGAACTGAAATTGAACAAAACATCAAATGGGACGCAACGAGGAGAGCTCTAGCATTAGTCTTTGGAGTCACTGCTATCATTGTTGCAACTCTTTCTTTGGCTGATTATTTGACAAAGGAAGAAAAGAAGAATCCAAACAATGCAAACAATTCAGAAGAGGGATCCGAAAAGGAAGATAAACCAAAGACTGCTGAAGAATTAGGCCTGGTCCCAAATTACGATGGTGATGGAACTCGATTTGTCTAAGATTTCAAAATCTGAACTGATCAGCCGTTTGGAAGTGGGATGAAAGTCGTACTTCGACAAACTCTCTTCTTGGTATCATCTGCTCTCTTTGTCGCTTCTCCCTTTCATCCTGCACTATGTACTTTCTAGCTTTGTACCATCTATATATCTATCCTTGAACTTCATCCAATATGGGAATTAACACGATGAACGAGTGAAAAGAAAGTGTTAAATGGGAGTGATTCGAAGATACAAAAAGCGAAGGGGTGAAGATATTCGAGTCTCGAAAGGGTGAAGAGTAGATGGGGGCATTTGGAAGGTTTTGAGAATCGATAGCGAAAGCAAACAATAGAAGGCAGAGAGATTCGGGGCGACAGAAAAAGACAAGGAGACCACTGAACAATGTGGCCAAATAGCTCAATTCAATGTTCTACAAAGAAACAGAGGATTGAGTTTGAACCGAAGCAGATGGATTTGGAACTTGAAGTTTTTCCTTTTCCAAACCTTTCAATCCCAACATTTCATCGCTCCAAAGAGGGCTAGATTTCTCATCTTGTTCAGCAGCTCTGAAGAGATCTGCCAAACGATCAGAGCCATCTCTTGGAGCGTTTCTCAAATCTTCAACCGATCTCAATCCCAAAGTTTTCCAAACTTTCTCCAAAGATTCGACCAAATGTTGGACATCTTCCGAAGAATGACCAGGAGTTGGAGTGATTCTCAACGTTCCAAGCCTCTTTCGACAGTTGGATAATTGATTGGTTGGACATAACAACCGTATTCTTCCAATAGTAAATCAGATGCAGCTTTGGCCTTTTCAGCACTTCCAACTAGAACCGGAACAATGTGACTTGGATTGTGTTGTAATGGAATTCCAGCCTTGATAAGAGCATTCTTGGTTTCTCTAGTTCTAACCTGTTGGAGTTGTCTAGTATGATTGGTTTCCATCAACACCTCGATTGCAGTAGTGGCACCGGTCAAGACTGAAGTGGTAGAGTGGTACTGAAGATGAATTGAGGAGTGAAAGATCTAATGATGTCGACAAATCTGTTTGAACCAGCAATGTAACCTCCTACGTTTCCGTAAGCCTTTCCTAAAGTACCAGTGATAATGTCGATCCTATCCATTAGAGATCCTGGAAGAGATTGAGAACTTCCAGCCTTTTCTTGAGCTTCCCAATCCAAATGTTCAGCGACTCCAGCTCCTCTTGGACCGTACATTCCGACAGCATGAACTTCATCCAAAAAGGTGATTGCACCGTACTTTTCAGCCAAGTTGATGGTTTCTTCGATTGGTCCGACAGTTCCACACATGGAATAAACACTTTCAAAAGCAATCAGCTTTGGAGTATCGATAGGGAAAGAAGCTAACTTGGCTTCCAAATCTTCCATGTCGTTGTGCTTGTAGATGACCTTTTTAGCACCACTATGTTTGATACCTTGAATCATACTTGCATGATTGGAACTGTCAGAGAAGATGACACATCCTGGAAGTTTGGAACCCAAGATAGTCAGAGTTCCATCGTTTGCAGCGTAACAAGAACCGAAGACCAAAGCTCCCTCTTACGATGAAGTTCGGCGATGACCTTTTCAGCTTTTTCGACGTGCTTGTTGTGACCAGCAATGTTCCTAGTACCTCCAGCTCCAGCTCCATAGGTTTCCAGAGTTTCCTTCATGGCTTCCAAGACACGAGGATGACGACTCATGTTTTGGTATCGTTAGCACACCAGACGGGTGATCTCGTCGCCTTCGGAAGAGAGATGACCACGAGGAGCCTTTCCAGCTAGACGGTTGATGTTGTTGAAGTAACGATAGGACTTGTCGGCATGCTTGGCCATGAGCTCCTTGTGGTAGAAGGATTCGTAGTCGAAGCCAGGCCCGGCTTTTGGTTGAGGAATAGGTGGCATTCCCAATCCAGATCCAGGAGTACGGGTCTGGTGGGGAAAGAGGTTCATGAAGATTCGGAATGGGTATGGGTCAGTAAGAGAAGAGTGAATAAAGGCGATGAAGGGACAGGGAGGGTGAGATTTGAGGTAAGGTAATCCTTCCTCCTACCTCCATGAGAAGATGCAGCCTGACTCTCGTTTGGCACTCGTCCTTCCACTCCTACTCCTCGATACATCATCCATCGAATCCCAATTTCAAACGCCAAATGACTCACCTGAGGAGTGAACTTCTTCTTGATGCTAGAGACTCTGTGAGGAGCTCTACCTTGAGCAACGAGACCATCTGCTTGCTTTGCAGCGGCGGCAGCCTGACTTGCAAAAGGACACTTTGACAAGTCAGTCATTCCGGATTGAGCACCATGAGGGTTGATGGAATGATCAAAGACGACGCTAGCTTCAACCTTTTGAGAAGGAGTAACGTAAGAGCGAGTCTGTTGACCACCGACGTTTGAGAATGGGCATGAACTAGCACGCGGTTGTTGCAGACTTGTTTGAAGTTGAAAAGATCTCTTTTGATGATTGAAAGAGTTTGAGCTAGAGTCCCCGCCAGTAGAGAAAGGGAGGTTACCGTTTGATGATGAAAAGACGGAGGCCAGAGAGTTGAAAGCGGATGGACTTGCCTTGTTGTCAGTGACTGCCAACAATAAAGAGTTTGAGTTTTGATTTAAAGCATCGCTCATGACTGGACATTGTTCAGCTCTGACTCTCAATCTAGTAGTCGATCCTCCTTGGAGACAAGCAGTGGAAAGCTTACGAAGAGTCGAGGTTGGAGTGCGAGCCAAGTAAGGGCAAGCAGTGCGGAATTGACGAAGAGAAGAAGATAGAGTTCTGTCCATCTTGAAAAGATTAGAAGTCAGAGAAGAATTAGATGAGGAGGATGGTAGTGGAAGAGTGGAAGGAGAAGAATCCAAATCGAAAGGTATCGAGAAGCCGGTCACCAATCACCACGCTTGGATTTGCAATCTACCCGCCCCTTCTATTCCTTCTCTTCTTGCTCATGAAATAGTTGACTTTGAGGACTAGAAAAAGGCGAGAAGAACTCGAAACAGGGGCACAGGTCAATCTCGTTGAGGTTCAGATGAGAAGAGGCTCTTGGTTTAGATTCTAAGTTCGTACAACAACCTGAGGTATGACAAAGGAGCAGAGAAAAGAAGACAGAGAAAAAGAGTGGTAGCTATTGTAGTTCAATGAGAGTAGCACTATGAATGGGAAAGGAAAAAGGACGGAGAATGCAAGGGAAAGAGGAAATTGAAGAGGCACATTTTGTATGAATGAATGAAATGGCAAGGGACTCGGACTAGAATGAAAGTGAGGACAAAGTATGGTAACAGAGACATTTTGGGTATCTGGTTTCTATTGACACTGAATCGGAAAAGGGGCAATTGGAAAGAAAAGTAACATTCGAAAAGCAAAGAGTAAGAGAGAGCGAGAGGTTCTGTGTGTCGTTTCGAAATTGAATTGTCGCAAGTCTTGTTTTTTTGAAGTGCTTTTATTTTCTTATTCATCTTCTTCTTCCTCTTCTATAGTGATTTGTTTGAACGCTGGTGGTTGAGCGCCTCTTCTCGTTGTCCCACCAGGATTGAGATTTGAAGTTTCAGAAGCTGTCGGCACATCGCTCTCGACGCCTTTCTCAATGCCTTCTTGTTCTTCTTCCACAGCCGGAGTTGAGTTCAAAAGAGAAGATCCAGTTGAAGTTGAAGTGATAGGATTGTTCGAGATGGAAAGCATCTTTGGTGAGATTTCTCTACCCAAAGAAGGAGGTTGGAAAAGAGATCTGACACCTGCATAACGTCCAGAACTTAATAGACCACCAGACATGTTTGGACTTGAGCTGAAAGGAGACATGCTTGAGAATGAAGTGTTCGAGGATGCATTCTTGTTGCCAAAGATATTTGAGGCTTCAGTTCTAGACGTCTTGTTCGAGAAGGGAGAATCTGCGATACCACCTCTCGCATTGGAACCGTAATTTGAGAATCCAGAAGATCCAAATGGCATTTGATTTGAAGAGTTGTTCGAAGCATTGATAGAGCTCAATTGACCCAAGCCACCACTATAAGAAGGTTCTTCATCTTCATCCACCCATTCGTCTTCCCCTTCTTTAGCTGCGAAGACGTCTCTCAACTTGGGTTTATTCGCAGCTATCAATTCTTCAGTGGTGGGTTGATCGTCTATCGTACCAACCCAAGAAGGAGGAGGTCTACCCCAACTTCTTCTCCAAGTGGCAGGAGCTGGAGTCGTAGAAGCAGTCGGCGGGGAATTTGCTAATTGTTTGTTCCCATTCTCGCTACCTCTCCTACTGTGAGCATGAGAAGAGACTGAAGCTCTCTGAGCCAACCCGTGGATTGAAGGATTTGCAGAAGGAGGCTTGAAGGGAGATCTAGACTTGTGAGCCACGAAGACGCTATGAGATTGAGAGTGACTGTGATTGTTCGACCCGATTCCTCCAGAAGGTTGGAAAGTCGGAGAGAAAGATGCCACTGGAGATCTTGGTTTTCCTTGACTATCCAGAGAAGTTCTGGCGCTTCCTCTGCCGCTATTCATGGCGACTAGATCAGTATCATTCGTGCTGTCCCCCGCTTCACTTGGACCGGGAGAAGATCCTCTAGAAGCGACAGAAGAAGCTCTCCTACTGTTCCCACCATGAGGAGCGGTGTAAGGTCGATGACGTCGAACGGTAGTGCTTCCATCACTTGGTCTTCTTCCATGCAGACCTCTGAGACTACCAGCGTATTCTCCACTGGCTTGAGAAGAGAGATGATGATGATGACCGCCCATGGCTGCTTGTTGTTGAAGTCTCATCAACGATCCAGAGCTAGAAGCAGAACCAGTCTTTGCATGAAGACTTCCAGAGAGTGGACCTCTTCTCATAGATTGAGAACTAGAAGGTCTCGATCCTCGAACTGCAGATCCAGAAAGAGATCCTCCCAATTCCCAATTGACATCTCCGTACATCGTAGCAGTCGGTGTGATGCTACCAGCACTCTGCCTTCGATAGTTGGGAGGTCGACTAGGAGGAGAAGCGACTTTGCCATCCAGAAGAGCTATGAGATGAGCCGAACCTGTCGAACCTCTACGACCTAGAGAACCTCTTTGAGTAGGACTCCTTGGTCCAGTGCCACTTGCAGCAGTACTTCGTCGACTTAGTGTGGAAGGAGAGGCAGCTTGGTAAGGACTAGCTCTTGCTCTAACACTGCCATTCCTGATCACGCTCTGACTTGCTGATCCTGGACCTGAGTGACCTAAACTAGAAGAAGGACCTTTGGTAGCCAACTTGCTTCCACTTGCACTTGCAGTCATTCCTTTCCTCTGTTTCCTGGTTTGCTTGTCTTCAGATCCCAACCAAGTTCTGACTGTTGAAAGGAAGGAGGACTTCGTTCGAGACTTCGCCTCTTTTCGTGAAGTGGTAGAAGAAGAAGGACCAGAATCCTCTCTCTCATGACCGTCACTAGAATCGAGAGTGGAGAAGGTCTCCACAGATTCAGAGTTGGTCAATTGAGAAGCAGCTTGAACTTCAGCAGGAGAAGGAGCTCCACCGAGTCGAGAAGCAGCTTTCGAACTGATTCGAGTGGGAGAAGCGTGTTCCGAGCTGGTTCCCATGGAAGCCACAGCTTTCAGTCTATCGAAATCCCTATCGGTACCTCGAGGAGATCTCGCTGTGGCTTTTGAAGAAGGTGAAGGTGAACTTGACTTTGGATTCGGCGAAGAGAGTCTCTCGGCCATGAGAGCAGCTGTGACTTTGCTAGGAGTCAACTTCCTTTCATCTTTCTTGTCCTCCAGAGTAGGAGATTGACTCTTCGGACTGAGAACGCTCTGAGTGTTTCGTTTCCCAAACAGATTAGAGACTGGACTCTTCGCTCTTTCCATCGGTAGCTCATCTTCTCCTACTTTGACTGTCGGAACGTTTGAGCTTCCTCCACCACCACCGAGCTTTCCAGTCAGTTGCCTCATACTGAATGAGTTGGTTCGATTTCTCTTGGGTTTGGGAATCTCACTGTTAGATAGCTTGGAAGCTCCAGCTTTGGCCTTGGTGGAATTCTTATGACCAGTAGTTGAGCTTTCCGGAGATGACGTCTCTCCTCGAGTCGAGGCGCTAAGATGATCTAGAGACGAGGTGGAAGGACCTCCAGAAGTCGAAGTCGGAATCGTTGTTCCAGCAGTGGTAGTAGTGGTAGCACTTCCATCCTCTGTAGGGATTTCAGAGTGAGAAGAAGATCTGAGAGCTTTGGAATCCTCAACGCTTCTTCGTCTTCCTCTCTCCTCTTCGGAAGATATTCCAGCCAAAGCTTGAATGGTACTGGCGTCCAGCCTTCTACGGAATGAATCTTGAGCTCCTTTGGGAAGTCCATCTCTTGTCGATTGAGGTTGGAGGGTTGAAGTAGCGGCGTTCAATTCTTCCTTTGAACTTCTTCTGTTTGGATCTTTAGGAGGAACCGGAGGTGCTTCTACGTGAGTCGAAGTTGAAGGGATGACTGGATTCGTGGAAGATTCGTTTGGCACTCCAGTAGCACCACCAGCATAAGCTTCTCTTTCTTCTGCTTTTCTCTTCAGTAACCACCACATCGCTCCACTAGCATCACAAGCATCGTTGACAATGCTATGAACTATCTGACCCACATCCATCCCCAAAGAGCTCAATTGATGAAGTAGATTCTGTTCCAAGGTTGTCGAGAAGATTGCAGGTTGAAGTTGAGTCATCAGAGAGATGTAATCGACAGGTCTCGAAGCTAATGAAGGTGGATTGTGATCCGAAAGAGCTCCACTTGAAAGCGATCTTCTCTTTGTTCTCGAAGGAGTTCTGTGATGACCTTTGGAAGAAGATTGAGAATGCCTCTTCGTCAGAGGAATTGCAGCGATCGGAGAAGAGTTGGATGCTCTTTGAGTTTCATCGATAGAAGTAGAATTAGAATGAGAGTTAGAATTCGGATTTGAGTTCGAGTTCGAGTTTGGATTTGAGGTCTGAGAGACTGTTTGATCTTGATCTGACTCGAGAATTGTTTCTGAAGTTTTCACAGGTGTGATTCCCTCTTCTTCAGCTTCAGGAGATCCAGGACTCTCATGATGAGTAGGTAATGGATTCGTTGTTGATATTCTATTATTCGAATTATTTCGAGTTCCAATAGTTCCACTTGATCCTTCTCTTCTAATTGTGGTTTGACTTTCATTCTTCTGAGAAATCCCAATCAACCTTTCGGGTCTAATTTCTCCTCCTTCCTCATTCGCATCGGTCTCGATGGAACGTTTGGGTGACGAAGAAGAAGACTCCTCAATCTCTCCACTACCGTCTCCATCATCAGTTGTTGGATTCGTATCGTCACTTTTCCCACTCAAATGACTCTTTCCACTTTTCCCGCTTCGAATGTCAGAAGTCGAATTTGAACTACTTTCACTATCACTGATTGCAGAATAGAAGCTGGTTCGACTGTCTGTGGAAATTGAAGAGAGACCCAAAGAAGGTGATGCAACGTGGTTGATGAGTTTAGGTTTCTGATCCGAAGAGACTGAATTTGAAGATTTCGATGAAGAGGAGGATGAAGAATTGGAAGTATTGATGGTAGAGGTACTTGTCCCAAGTTGAGGTTCATGATTATCATTCAGAGGTTGAGAAAGAATGCTAGCCGACATTTCAGTGAAATCTGAACTTTGAGAAGAAGGAGTGAATGATCCTGGCATTTCTCCGATCCCAAAAGTTTCTTTCTCTTTCCCTTGATCGACTTTCTCATTCTCTTCTTCTCCCGTATTCGTTGGTCTTGCAGTTGTATCTCCTCCATTGTTTGCATCACCACCTTCGTCAGAAGATTCTTCCTCTTCAACGATCCCATCATCGTCTTCATCTCTATTCGATCTCAAAGAACCACCTTCTTCGACAGTGCTCATTAGATGATCTCTGAAAGTCTTGGAGAACCAAGGATGACTTAGTATCTGTTTGATCGAAGGTCTCTTTGTTGGTGAAAGTTGAAGGATCTGCGTGATCAATTCTCTTGCCTCTGTTGATGGCGAGATGAGGAGAGAAGGTGATGGGCAAAGGGAAAGAGATCAGATTCTGAATTTCAAACATCTTCCTCAAAAGTGCTGCTTCTGATCGAGAATTGATCTTCCAGTTCGATCAAACTCACCTTCTCCAACCTTGATTCCATCCTCGTCTGGAGGCATCTCGAATTCTCCTTTCCAAATCTTTTGCTTCATGACCTCCTCATCGTCATCGTCAAAGGGTAAAGCACCGAATAGAAGAGCGTACAGAATGATACCCAAAGACCAAATGTCGACCTCTGAATAGAGAGGCGGAAGAGAAGGAAGGTGGAGAGAGTGTGAATTTCTGTCAGTCTTCCACTCGTCCCTCAGACTTCTATCGTTTCTTGAATAATCCAGTATAATTCCCTGATTTCATCAAGCCAAGGTGGGAAAGCTCCCCATCTCAGGATGAAACTCAATGACTATTCCTCTCTCTACTCACCTTCACCTCTATACCTTTCACCTCTCAACATTTCAGGAGCAGCATAACCAGTAGTACCACAAAAGGTATCCATCAATTTATCCCTTTCAAATTCTCTAGTGAAACCGAAATCTCCCAATTTGACATTACATTTCTCGTCCAATAGAACATTTTCCAATTTCAAATCTCTATGAACTATACCTTTTTCATGACAATAAGCCAAAGCCAAACACAATTGACCGAAAATCCTTCTAGATTCAGCCTCTTCAATATTGCCATTTTCCACCAAATAATCATACAATTCCCCTCCAGGACATAATTCAGAACACATCCAAATGTTAGTTTCTGTTGCTATGACCTCATATAATTGAATGATGTTTGGATGATGTAATCTTCTATGATGATGGATTTCTCTAGTTAATTGACCTAATGCAGAAGAGGTTTTTGGGATTTGTTTGATGGCTACTTTTAAACCTGTTAATCTATGAGTTGCTAATCTGACTTTACCATAGGTACCTTCTCCAATTGGTCTACCTAAAGTATAGGATCCTATCGATTTCAATCGGGTGGATGAAAGTTCTTTACCTAATTCTTGATAGGCTGATGCTAGGAATGCCTTTTGATTCAGCAAGGATGACTTTGTTGAGGATTGATTTCGTGACATGATGGATGGAGCAAGTAGAAGTAGCAGGCAGGAGTAGAATTCAAAGTAAAGAGTCTTCTTCTCTCTTGCCCTTCTATTCGATCACTACCTCTTGATTCGCTTTGATTGACGTTGAAGAATGGAAAGAACTCGAGAGAGTGACTTGAAGAGTACAGAGTTGCGTTTGCTGCTTGATTTTGGTGATGCAGTGCAATAGCAATTTGAGAGAATTGATCTCTTAATGGCAGATGGCGATGCCAAATCTGATCTTGATTTGTCTTTTCTTCCAGTCTCTATTCAGAGACAAGATCAATAAAGATGAGCCAATCCTCTTGCTACTTGTACGTCTGAGAAGATGGTCAAGATGTTATGAGAAAGAGCTAAGAACCTCACCACACTCCCACTCCGAAGAGGGTCTGATCGTCAACATCGTCACAGAAATCTGTTGCAAAGAATAGAACAAAGAATGGAAGGAAATAATGTTGATGCAAAGATATCTTCTTGAAACGAGAAGAAGCAGATTACTTTAGAACACACGGAAGAATGAGAACGGAAATGAATTGAAGAAACCGAGAGACGAAGAACTAAGTGTACAATTGGAAAAACCGAATGAAAGAAAGGAGAGAAAAGACCCTTATATTATGTTGAAGAGCAGAGGGAAAATCGATGAACATATTGAAAAAGAAATAAACGTTTTTGACTATGGAAACCGTTCAACTAGCTTTTGAGAGCTTGATTCTTTCTTTTAAACAGTGTTGGATCCAACGTGTGGAACAGCTGTGGTCTCTCCAGTCGAAACGGATTGAGTCTGTTAGTAAGAGAAAGGATTAGGAGAAAGAGGAAGGACGAGGAGTCAGCATTCTGCCTCTTCTCTTTAATGATCTGGCATACATCTATCTTTGTAGAAGATCTAAGATACTTGAATCTGATCTATATCTACCACACAGTAGAGAAAGCTTCCATTCTTCAGAGAGAGCTTCTCCAATTCTCAATCCCCGACTCTAACCGTCTTTCCTCGAAAAGAGATAAATCCTCTTAATTCCAATCCTATTTCTCTCTCTTACCAAATCTGTTCTTCTCAAAATACTCACAACCTCAATATGACCCTGAGCCTTATTCCCAGTAGCATCTCTTTTAGCCTTATAATTCTTAATAGCACTCTTGATAGCATCCTCTGCCAACATTGAACAATGCAATTTAACTGGAGGGTAAACATAATTCCTTTGCGATTTCTGTATTCTTGATTTCTCCAGCTTCTTCCAAAGTCATTCCTTTGACTCTTTCAGTCATGTAGGAAGAGGAAGCAATGGCTGAACCACAACCGAAAGTTTTGAATCTTACGTCTGAAATGATTCCTGATTCATCCACTTTGATTGATAATTTCATTACGTCTCCACAGGCTGGTGCTCCTACTAGACCGATCCTACATCTGCATCGGTTTTTAGGAAAGATCCGACCTGTGAGAACAAGAGGAGGAGGAGTGAGTGAGTTAGGTGATGCTGAGTAGAATGGGAAATTCCCCCTCCACTGAGAAGATAAGTCTAGTTGAGTGGGTCTGCTGAGATTGGGAAGGCATATACTTACATTACGTGGATTCTCATACTGACGAAAGATCAAGAGAAGGCAAAAGAGAAGAAGGAAGAGAAGTAGAGAAGGATTGGTTAAAAGTGGCAAAGTCAGCTTTCTACAATCAATCAGAGGAAAGAGATACCGTCTGGATAGAAACGATGGCTATCCCGACGATGTAATGATGGTATTGAAATAAATCATCCTGAGCCATTCCAACAGATTCATGATTGGTTGTACTCACATGGTCGATGACCTTGTCATGATAATTTCTCTTTTGGTTTACGAAGGAAGGAACTGTAGCCAAAGCCTGCCTCGAAGAAGTCAAAGTTGCAGAACGAGAAGTGGAGGCCAAAGCTGGAGTTGCTGAACGAGATAATGAATTGAGAGCAGTTCTGAACATGGTTGATGATGATTTGATTGAGATTGACGATTAGATGTGAGTGTCGTAAGGGAAGAAGAAGAAGAAGAGAGAGACCAATGATTGTCAGACGCCGAAACACCGATAGGCTTGCAGGCTCATAGGCTTGCGTAGACATCGATTGCTTTTCTACCAGCTACATATTGACCAATCCACTTCTATTCTCTCCCTCAAAGAGTCAAAGATTAGAGACAGCAATCCAAGACAGAATCCATTCAATCCGATTAAAGAAATTTAAAGATGAGCGCAGGTGCAGGTGAAGGAGCTTACAGGTCAGTATCATCCACTTCTATCCCTCTCTCTATCTAGAATTGCTAATCTATCCTTCTTCTACTCTCGATTCTGATGCACTGACATGGTTCTGACTCTGATCTCAATCATCTCTATCCATCACATCATACTGTTCTACTCACCCAGTTTCTCGCTCACTACTTTCTCTCCGAGTGGAAAGCTGGTTCAAGTGAGTGATCGAAAGCTTCTCATCTTATCTCTTGAGATCATTGTAAGCCTCTCGATTACTCATTCAAGTTGTATTCTATCGTCTCTGATTCATTTCCAACAGATTGAGCATGCTTTGGCAGCAGTATCATCAGGAACAACTTCTCTAGGAATCAAAGGTAAATCGTCATCTACCATCTCATCCCATCTTTCTCTCGATCTCCCTCGATCACATTCAAGTCGTACTTCAACTGATCAAAAGTGATTCCTTTCATTCAAATTTTTACTTATCCCGTCACACCCTTCTCACACCACAGCCTCAAACTCAATAGTCATTGCAGTAGAGAAACGTCCTCCATCTCCATTGGTAGACGATTCCTCCTTGGAAAGAATCTCTCTCATCTGTCCAAACATTGGTATCGTCTACAGTGGAATGGGTCCTGATTTCAGAGTGTTGGTGGCAAAGGCTAGGAAATCGGCTCAGGCCTATTGGAAGATTTATGGAGAATATCCCACCACCAGAGTCTTGGTTCAGGAATTGGCTCAGGTCATGCAGGAGGCTACCCAGAGTGGGTGAGTAAACTTAATAGCTGTGGATTCAGAAATAGGTTGAAGGAAATGAGTTGGAGAGTTGGAGGTTTCTAGAGGACAATTCAGACGTGGAAGAAGAACTTGAGGGAGACGAGTCTCTATCTTTGAGGTGATCGCTTCTTGCCATTGAGCTCTTTCCGGCTCGAACTTGTTTCAAAGGGAAACAATGAGACGTTTTCGAGCCTCTGAAAGCTTTTGGAGCTTGGAAAGAAGTCATTTCGTTCGATCTATCTCGACCTTCTCTCTACCCAAATTTCACGATTCTGACCTTTTCCTTTTCCTCTTCCTATCATTCCCACTCTTCACTCTCCTCCTTTTCCCTCCTGAATCCTTCTCAATCATCTAAATCCTCTCAACAGAGGAGTAAGACCTTTCGGAGTCTCTCTACTAGTGGCAGGTTTCGACAGTTCTCGTGGACCTTCTCTATATCAAGTAGATCCTTCAGGTTCCTATTTCATGTGGAAAGCTTCTGCAATTGGTAAAAACATGGTCAATGCAAAGACCTTTTTGGAAAAGAGATATAATGATGAGATTTCCTTGGAAGATTCGATTCATACTGCTCTTTTGACTTTAAAGGAAGGTTTTCGAAGGTCAAATGACTGAAAAGACGATTGAGATTGGAGTCATTTCTAGTAATCATAAGGAACAGGTTGGTGGAGCTGGGGAAAAGATTCCGGTATTTAGGAAATTGACGGAGAGTGAAATTAAGGATTAGTGAGTACTTCTTTTCTTTTGGAAGTTGTTGAGAGACATGCAGATGGATCGTCGAGATAGATTGCTGATCAATTGCTTTCTTTCCCTTCCTCCCCTGATCTGCTTTCTTTCCTTTTCCTTCTATCCCCTTTTTCAATCAAACCTCTGCTCTGTCTACTCTTCTAATCTTCACATTTGACTTGCTCTTTCCTTGTTGCTCTCTGCTCTGACTACATGCGTCACTCGTCCTGCTTTGGTCCTCTTCCTTGTCACAGTCTCGCTTTGTAATTAGAGTAGTCTTGCGAGAATAAAAGATTTGTTGTCTAGTGAATATCTGCATGTGCCGAGAGAAACACCGAAAGAACCAAGATGGAAATCGCTGTCGAACGAAATCTTCTTCTTCTTCAACCACCACATCGACCATGAAGCAAAAACAAATCAAGGAGACTGCCTCAAAAGAAGACCCTTCGCAGCATAATTTTCTCAGTCTTCCAGAAGACATACTTTACACCATCTCAAACTCCATCGACAGTTGGACAGTTGGACAGAACTCGACCTTCCCAACACCGACGAAGGTAATCTAGAGATTGCAAAGGCTAAAAAGTAGGTCATCCATTCTACTCTATCATTACTCTCTATTCAACTTGTACTTACCCCACTCCTATCTACCTCTCTCACTTGATTCCAGGTCAAGAGACGAGGTTCTCAGAGGTTTAGCTTTCACTTGTAGAAACGCATACTCTCTTTTCTACCCAGTCTTTCTCTCAGAGATTTCTTGCTTCGATCCTCTTCATCTCCACTCTCTCTTTAGCCTCTTTTGGAACAAGCCTCACTTTGGTCAGCACGTCAAGTCGCTTTCTCTTCAATCTTCTTGTAGAGGTTTCAGAGGAAGTGATATCGATTCGACGGTTTCGCTATGGAGAAATCTCTATCCTCGTCAAGTTTCTAAAGTCTCTTCTGCTCAGGGTCCACGACGAGATGAGAAGCTTCGTTCTGGGTACCACTGAGAATCTCCAAGCTCTCCTCCTGACTGGAAATGGACTGAATCTTCCGCCAACCCAAGTCATCGATGGGAAAAGAGTTCCTTCAGCCTTTTTGACTTCGCTCAAGAAACTTCACATTCCACTTAATCAACACCGAGGCTACGACGACATGATGTCAGCCAGGAACATGATCTGGATTCTTACTTTCTGTCAAGGTCTACAAGAGGCAATTCTAGCCTTCGACATTTCGCATGCCGATTTTTTGTTTCTTCAAGAACATTCAGAAGCCTTCAAAGGGAAATCTTCGGTGAAGAAGCTCGCACTGGCTCCCTCCATGTCAGCCCAAATCGACTCTCGACTACAGTGGGGAGTTGGATCAGATAGAACTGTGGAGTTGAAGGCTGGAACCAAGGAATCTCAAGCGTTATTCGACCTTCTTTCAGTAACGAGAGAGCTGTTGTGTTTAGAATTGTTTCCAATCTCGACCCAACGTCGATTGGCTGCAATGTCAGAAATTCCAAAGTCGAACTTTTCCCTCGACTGCCTCTCGGGTCTGGAACTTTCTTTCTCAACTCTCAAGCATATCAGAGTTGCAGGCTTCAAGATGGAGGAGCATCCGAGATTGGCGATGGAATTCTCAAAATTTAGGGCGTTAAAAGTGCTGGGTATGGATTTCGAAACAATCATGACGATTTGCAATCTAGATCCTCCATCTACTATTCTCCCCAGTCAATCTAGATCCTCCATCTACTATTCTCCCCAGTGTGGAAACAGTTCACTTGATGCATTATCCACAACGATTCTTCTCTCCACAAATGGACGACGTAGAAGGGTATGCTTTATCGGCTCTGTTTGAAAGTCAGTCTTTTCCATCCTTGCAGCAACTGGCCATTCCTTCTGCTCCAATCAATGCGAACAACGAAGTTCTACACTCTGCCGAAGTCATGGAGCTCTGGAAAGTAGCAAGATCGAATCTGGAAGAGAATGACGAATTCAAGAGCGGCAAAATTAAATTGAGATTGTTGGGCCAAGGTGATACTGGTGAGTAAAGGTGACGACTTCAACTCCAAGGTCAAAGATAACTCCTTTGAAGCTCTGTTCCCGATGATTATACTGAATGATGGCTGATATATTTCTGTTTCGTTCCTACTTTGCAGTTGGAGATGTATCGAAAGACGAAGATTGTCTCAGCTCACATAGCTGGGTCAGGCGATTCCAAGGTTCTAGAGATCCTTACAGCTGCTAGGAAGAAAGTGAAAGTAGAAAAGAGGGTCACAGAATGGAATTTAGTTTCTTTGTTTTTCGGTTGATCGTGCTCTTGAGTCGGATTCTACCTCGTTCTTCGAGTCAACAATTTCTGCGCGCGATCTTTCTTCATGCTCTCTCTTCTCTTTCTTTTGTGCTACCCGTTGCCTTCATAACCGCTGTTTTACGCGTGAACAGTGGCTTATCGTTAAGAGTATCATGCTGGCTTGGCTAGATGAAGCTGGAGAAGAAGAGTGACGTTGTAAAAAGTGAAACGGAAGGTTTTCTTCAAGATCTCTCCATCTGATACCCGTTCTTCACTAGAAAGAATAGTTGCAAAATGCTGTCTTGTATGTCAGGTAACGGCTTAAAAGTACATTGGTTTGAAACAAAGAATAGATGGGACGAAGACAGAGCCTAGATAGAGCGAAGAAAAAGAGCATGGTATGAGAAAAAGGGGTTCATCTAGAAGAGACCGAAAGAAGTAAAAAGTGCAATCCTATGAAATTGAAATCTGCAGTATAAATGTGTGCAAGTGAGAAAGAAGAAGTTTTGAGAAGTAGAAGAAGTGGTTTTGGGTATATTTGCGGTATGGATCCTCTCTGATGATTGATGTCTTGTCTGGTGCTTAACCGTTAAATTTGTATTTATTTCTCAGTCTTTCGCCATAAATGAAGAGAATGATAGGGACTGGAATTCCAGCCATGGAAATGAAAGCCAACAAGCTAGAACCCCATCCGAATCCCAATGCTTCGTAGAGTTGCTGAGCGAATAGAGGGAAAATAGCAGCCAGAACGGATCTAACCAAGACAGCACAAGCAGTAGCACTAGCGGAATAAGGAATGAAAGCATCCACCAGATAAACCAAGATGGTCTGGAAACACAGAATGGTTGCCAAACCAGTCAGGAAGGAGCCTAAGAGAGGTAAGGACCAATGAGTTCGATTTTGAGCGGTCCAACCAAAGACGAATAAACCGATAGGTAAGA
This sequence comes from Hemileia vastatrix, assembly GCA_030280995.1. Lineage (NCBI taxonomy): Eukaryota > Fungi > Basidiomycota > Pucciniomycetes > Pucciniales > Zaghouaniaceae > Hemileia > Hemileia vastatrix. The sequence goes on from JASXTE010000298.1 coordinate 31,276, forward strand.
TGATCATCCCTAGTAGACAAAGAGGTAATCTATATTCTGGTCTACCTTTCTTTGGTTTGGAAGTAACCGGGATCTGATTTGAAGGTGACTTTTCGGTCGATCCTACGGTTTGTTCTGCATCCAACTTTTCAGATTTAGTTTGTTGGAACATGATTTCGATCTCTTCTGGAAGCTTGAACAGGAACCAACCGACCTTACCATTACTTGCGACCAATCTGCTGTAGATAGCGTCTTGAATCAGAACGTTGATTGTCATGCTAACCAAGAAACCAGCTCCTAATCCAAGGTAGGTCAAACCAGCAGTTCCAACGTCCCAATTGTAAGTCGGCAGCTTAGGCGGTGCAGCATCTGGACCGTCTCTTCTTTGGAAGAGTAAAGGATGTTGAGTTAGGAATAAGAAGATGATTCCATAACAGAAACCCATGTAGAGAGAAAAGATGGCACAGATTGGATTGGTGAAGAGAAGACGGAAAGGTCTAGAGAGTGCTTTCTTGATCTTGTCGCGAGCTTCCAGACTTGGTTTGAAAGCGGAGAGTCTAGAACGTAGAGTTGGTGTAGGTAGTGGTGGTAACGGATCTAAAGCTCCTGCTTGTCGTAGAGCCTCCATTTGCTTGTTGTGTTCTTTCAGGGCCTTCTTTCGTTTGGCTGCGAGTTTGGCTGGAGTATAAGTCTCTCTGAGGAAGACCATGACGATGATGGCAATGACGGCAGACATCTGCAAGTGAATGAGAAGGAGGCGAGAGGGAAGACGGTTGGTTAAGACGAGGTCGGAGACGATGGAGAGATGGGACTGGAGAACTCACGATGGTCAAGATCCAAAGCAACCACCTCCAAGTGTGAACCTTTTCCACAACGTATCCTCCAATCACTGTAGAAAGAAAAGAGAAGGGCCAGAGATGGTTTAGGGAAGGGGGATCGCGAATCGGTTTGGACACTTCTTCTTTCTTGATTCTTATCGACTCACCATTCCCGATTACAGGTCCCATGAGGGGGCCCAAACCATAGAGAGATTGAGCTCTTCCTCTCTCGTTTGGAGCAAACATATCTCCCTGGAAAGAGAATCAAAGGTCAGAGGGGTCAGACGATGGACGGAGGGGCTAATGAGGAAAATCCTGCCGATGCCTTGCCGAAAAGCTTCTCCCGCCTCCTCCATATCCCACCTCCTCTCAACATCGATGCTCTCTTCGTCGATACTCACTATACTACCAGCACCCAAACTTGGACCTGAACTTCCAGCTACCCCAGCCAAGAATCTAAGAACGTAGAGAGATGCCTCGTTGTTGGAAACGGCAGATGCAATGTTGAAGAGGACAAAGATGATACTTGAAGTGATGTAAACGGGTTGTCTACCTTTAAGTTCAGAGATTGGAGCTAGAACGAAAGGTCCGACACCCAAACCTAATACGAAAAAGGAGACTGGAAGCAAAGATAAGACTCTAGAGTCGAGATGGAATTCTCTGTCCAATGCGCCACTTCCTGGAACTACGATTGAGGAACCAAGAGGAGCAATGAAGCCCATCAACGAAATGATGCAAGCTGTTGACCATTTTGAATTCAATGACCAGTTTCTTGAGTCTTCTTTGCCGACCAGAGTGATTGAGCTTAGGTCTAGGATTGGAGGCAGAGTAGAGGTGATTTGAGGAGATGGAGCAGGTTGATAAGCCTGAGCCGGAATCGAAATATCTGGAGCACTGAAGGATGGCTCTCTAGGATTGGAATTCGAGCTTGTATTTGTTGATGTTGGGATTGGATTCTGCATCCAATCCTGGCTTTTGGACGCCATTCGATGGATGGAGAGGAGAGGGAGAGAGGGAAGTTTTGATTTTTTTGAAAGAGCCAAGAGAAATCGCTGCCGCAAATTTTGATCGTCTATTTCTGAGAGAGATCGTCAGAAAGAGAGATCTCTGGGAGAGGCGAGTAGAATCGAGATGGCAGAAATGGAAAGATTGAAAGATGAAAAAGCCAGTAAAGGGGAAGAGAAAGGGGAGTGAAGGAAAGGAGAAAGAAAACGAGAGATGGAACTCAACCGTAGGCTTCGGCATGTGTGACCGTCTAACTGCACCATCCCTCTTTAGTTGCCTTGCCTGCCGTTCTGCAGCACCTAAAAAGGCTCATAGATTTGCAGATCTCTCCTTGAATCTCTGCAGAGGTTGGCCGAAGACAGAGAAGCGAGTAGGCCTTCTCGGCGACCCTCAAATTCAATGTTAGCCTTGCAGCTCGTCGAGATTGAAATCTTGTTGCTGGAAGGAGCTGCTGAGTCGCGACGTGATGCAGGTGAAGCTGGAACCATTACAAGACTGGGAACGTGAAAAATCACAGAGAGAAGGACTCGAAGAAAGGCCAAGCGGAAAAGCTCGTGAAGACGAAGGGACTTTGTGCACGAGCTGAGACGCGAAGGAGAGACGTCAACAGACGGGTACTTTTCTCGAGCGTTGAAGTTCGATCTCGGCTTTCAACTCATCTTCGATTACTTCTTCTTCTTGCTTGCTTTCTACTCTCAGAGGGAGACGAGCCCTTCCTTGAGCCTAGCTTGAGATTCTTGTGAGTCGTGCTCGCCATTTCTTATGCCTCTTTGAGTTTCGCTCAATCTAGGCTGTCTCGCGAGGCTTTTACCTTCTCTCTACAGAGAACGAAGAAGAAGTTAGAGATCAACACAGAGTGATGAAGCTGGAATCCCTTCACTTCTAAAGATGATCAGCTTCCATCTCTCGAACGTCAACAAAGCGCTCTCGAATATTGAGCTCTTGTACAAAAGAATCGGTCTGAATCCTTTGATCCTATCCTGGTGCATATTTTTACCTGGTTTTCGTCTCTTTGGCTCGAAGCTTTGAGAGCGAATGATCAGATTTCCAGTGGCTTACCCACTGATCTTGCAACTTCATGCTCAGAGGTCGAGGCATCGAAGAGGCAGTCACAGATGTCGAGAGGACTCCAAACCTTTTCTCGCTCGTTTGATTCTTGCGAGAAGAAACGCAGGATTGAAATAAGTGTTGAAAAAGGAAATACGATTCAAGAAGACGTTGGAGGTTCTCGCAAGCGCTGAGAGACTAGAGAAAGATGGCCTCATTTTTAAGAGCTGCATTGCATTCTTTCTCTCCGATGTTCCAAACTTCCAATTTCATATCGGAATATCTTCGAGTATAAGTTTAAAGTTGATGCATTGATGGCAGTCCTATAGACCATTTTGGATTTCGCATGAGCGCAAAATTTTCACTTTCGTATTTTGAGTGAAGATTTCGCATCTTCTCTCTCTTCTTCTTCCACTCATCAAACATCAAACAATCATGGCGTTTCCTTCCAAGTTGGACAATCTTCCTTACGACATAGTCACCACTATCGCGGATGAAATCGTTTCGTGGGCAGACGTCGAGAACAATGAGTATGGCTTCATCTTCCACTCTGCACCAATCCCTGGCGAGGAGTTCGAAGAAGCTCAAGGAAGAAGGTGAGACTTCTAAGGCTGTAAAGAGATTGGCATCTACTCCAACTTTTACTGAAGATACTTTCAATCTTCCATCTCAGCCCTTTGCGTCCCACTGACTCGTCGTACTTCTCTTTCGTCTTTCCAAACACTTGCCCTGACTCGTTTCTGTTCCTACAGATCTCGGGACGTCACCCTGAGCTCTCTTACCAAGCTGTCTTCTCGATCAAGAGTCAACTGGATGGAGTCTTTACTAAGAAATGTAAGACTGCAAACTCATCATCTTCCCAGATTTCTTTCTCTCCTTCAACGCGACGAAAGGCTGGGAAGTATGGTACGCAATCTCACCTTTCTAGCCTTCCCAAAGTCCATGGTGGATGAAAAGATCAAATCAAGTCGCACTGAAGCCACCAAGGTGTTCGAAGGAATAGGAGTTTCATCTACTCAAATTAAGACTCTCGGCTCGAATCTACCACTTCTGGCTCGTTACTTGACGACAGCAAGGGAGCTGAGTCTCATACCATCCCCTTACTGGACTCAGAAAGACTTCAAAGTAAACAAAGGATCCACTCAGTTCACCATCACCCTTACCAATCTTGCTAGAGCTGCAATCATAGATGCATGCCCTCGGCTCAAGTCGATCTCCACCGACGATGCCCTCATCGGATTCCCTTTCATCAAGAGAACTCAAGGAGTAAATTCATCCTTGAGGTCAAGTGTAGCTTTGAAAGGACTTGACTCCGTCAACCTCACTACTCTCAACATCAGGAGAGTGCATGGGAAGCCGGATTCAATCACTGCTTCAAATGCAGGATGGCTGCTCTTAAACCTTCCGCATTTAGAGAAAGCTCATTTCAGTGTCAGTATGCACAATGCAGATACTAAATTCTTTGAAGACCATAAAGCTGTCTGGAAGGTTAAGAAGTCGACGGTCAAAAACTTACATCTGTCAATTTTCATTTCGATGAGTCTCGATGAAGAGCAGGAAGGTAAGGGAGTCTACAGGCTTTTGGAAATGGCTCAAGGTTTAGACACTCTGTTCTTAGAGTGTACTCCTGATTCGACCAATGTTGAGACTCCCCACTCCGTCCTCAACGGTTTGTATTCTTCTTTCGACACTCTCAAAACCTTGGGAATCGTCGGTATAAAGTTTACAGCTTCTCCTCAAGACCATCCATTATCTCTGATGGGTACGCTAGCTCATCTATACACCGACTTTTTCTTCTTGAATGGAATCAATCCACAACTTTTCCAGCTCAAGGAGTACAGAGAGTCGCCTTCCAGTTCTGCAAAAGAAAAAGCTCTCAGAGTCATGCCTCCAAACCTTCTCAAGTTTTCGATGGTTCACAATTGGATATATGGGGATTTTGGTGAAATGTTTCCAGAGGAAAATCTTGCTGGCTTACTTTCTTTCGAGGAGACGACGGAGCTTCTAGAACTTGTTGAAGTTCCACTAAAATCTAGAGATCTAACTGGAAATAACGATCCTCCTATCAAATCCAAGTCACGATGGTTAAGGGCAAGAAATGACTTGCGACAAATCTGTCTTGAAAGAGGCATTAGAGTAAGATTGGTAGGATTGCAGGCCTTTCAGGAGTTTAGAAAGTGAAGTAAGTGTCCCAGAGTTGACAGCTTCCGAAGATGGAATTTTTACACCAGTGTTGTTTCTGACTTTTTCGTCTTATTTTTCTCTCAGGAAACGGTCTTTAAGAACTTTTGGCATTCAGTAGAATCGACTTCCGCCTCTGGTCCAATGTGGAGGGTTTCTTCTTCGACAGTTCGACAGTCTTCAAACGAGTTGGAATTATAGAGACGAGTAAGATCAGTAAGATGAAGCAAGGAAGAAGATGTTGGGTTTTGAATTCGGTAATGTCTTCTTCCCCTTAATTGTCAGAAAACAAAGTCAATCGAAACAGTACGAAGGGAAAAAGGCTTACTTCGCTCCATTACTGACTGACTTGCATCGTTCGCTGCTCGGTGCAACTATGGGACGGATTCTTCCTCGCCCACGAGAATTACGTCTCATTCAGCTTGTTCTTGCCTCTCTAACAATCTTGGAGTGTGACTCAATTCAAGAAGGAAGTCATTCGGAAGTGGCCTAGGACAAGCTCTGGAACGCGTTCGGTGGAGCTCTCGTTCTCCATTACTGTAGCTCTTTCGAAGACTTCGAGAAGATTTGAAGAGCTCCATCTAGAATCTAACTTGATTAGCAAGACAGAACGTTCGACAGCTTCTCGCCCTCCGCTGTGCGCTCGAAGCCACTTCGAATCCCTCCACCGCCGTCTCGCTCTTCTCTTCGAACCTTCCTCCTCTTTCACGCCTGTCGTTGGATGTCCTCGTTTTTCTTTTTCTTCTTCAGAAAACAAAAGGGAGAAAAAGGGAGGGTTCTCAAAACGCGCAGGAGTTCCCAAAGAGGAAGGCGTCACGTTGACGGAGTTCGGTGTCCAGGACATCGAAATTTTTCGAACTGCAAAATGTATAAAAGGTTGGGTTTCCTTTCGACTTCTTCTTCCTTCATCTTCTCTTTTCTCTCTTCGAATTCTCCTATCTTTCAAATGCGCTTCAACTCGAACCTGGCATTGAGCGCCTTGCTCCTCACAATCACCAAGGTGAAAGCAGCTCCATCTTCTTCTCCACAGGACGAACTTTGGAAAAGAGCTTCTGGAGCAGTCACAACCTCTGTAAAGACTGCAAGTAACCAATCTTACGATTACATTATCGTTGGAGCAGGATTAACAGGTGAGTCACTCAAAGAGGAAAGCGCCCTTTCGAAGCATGCCATCTGAGTTTCTAAGTTTTTTCTCGACGGGACTCTTGCATACTCAATCCTGCATTTCCTGACCCTACCAACCAAACGTTCTCTCTTTCTCACTTCCTTGAAAACCAATCAATAATCATTGCAGGATTGACTGTTGCCAACAGATTGACTGAAGACCCAAACATTTCAGTTCTAGTCATCGAAGCAGGCAAGGACACTCGTAACGACGAAGAGGTCTACTCAATCGCTGCTTATGGTGAAGGTAGAAACGATGGAGTTCACGACTTTGCATACAAAACCGAGACTATTCCTATCACTGGAAATACCAAGACGATCAGTGCTGGAAAAGGTTTGGGTGAGTCTAGAAGCCTCGTTTCCATTTAGCCCTCTCATTCTCAATACTCACTTTCATCCTTCCCTACCTCTCTCATCTCATCGCAGGTGGTTCGACTTCTATCAATGGTGGAGCTGTAACGGGAGGTGATCAATTGCAATTTGATGATTTCGGAAAACTCAACTCAGGATGGAGCTTCAAAGACATTCAGAGCTATTGGAAGAAAGCCGAAACCTTCACTCCACCAAATTCAGCTCAAAAGAGTAGTGGTGCAACTTATGATGCTGCTTCTCATGGAACCAACGGTCCAGTAAATACCGCTTACACTTCGATTAGAAGCAACAGCAAACGTGACTACGAAGATTCTCCTCTAGAGCCAAGATTCTACACTGGACCTTATCAGAAGGCTTTCATCCAAGCTGCTGCAAGCGCTATCAACCTCAAATCTGGAAACGATTTACTCTCTGGACATACCAACATGGTAGCTATGACTCCAAACACCATCAACGTCGCTGCTGGAGGTGATGGTCAAACCAGAGTCAGCTCTGCCACTGCTTATTTGAGTCCTATCGAGAACAGTAGACCAAATTTGAGAGTTCTTACGACCTACACGGTCACTCAAATCAACTGGGATGCCAACACCAAAGGTAAAGCCGTCGGAGTTCAAGTCAAGCGTACCAAAGATGGAAATGCATACAACATCGTCGCCAAAAGGGAAGTCCTAGTAGCAGCTGGAAGTATCGGAACCCCAATGTTGTTGGAAGCGAGTGGTGTTGGAGATTCAGCAATCTTGAAGAAGATTGGTGTCGCTCAACAAATCAGCCTACCTGGAGGTGAGTGAAGACGAAGGGAATCAGAATCTCAGATCGAGCTATCTCTGCTGCATCGTACTAATCAATCTTATCTTCCTCCGTATTCTCTTCTCTCTCAGTCGGGAAGAACCTCATCGAACAAACCATGAACTCTGTAGGAGCTTCAGCAAACCTCGACACTTCAGGAGGAGGTCCTTCATCTTGTATCGCCGGAGCTGGAATCGCCAACCTTTTCCCAGACAACAGCACGGCCGTCTTGGATCAATTGCAATCCAACCTTCAATCTTATGCCGATCAAGCAGTAGCAGCTGGAGCAGCGGTCAACTCTGCTGGTCTAATGAAGATCTACAATCTAATGACTGCTCAAATCAAGAACGGAGTTGCCGTCTCTGAGCTTTTCGCAGACACTGGTTACCCAGATGGTTACGGAATTGATATCTGGACTTTGACTGTCTTCTCAAGAGGTTATGCTCATGCTTCTTCTGGTTCAGGTGAGTCTCCTAGTTGGCGTTCTACTTTCTCTTTGCTGTTGACTGACTCAAACTCGTTTGCTACTCTACTCTTTTCCTCTCACAGTCTTCGACCCACCTGCTCTCAATCCAAGATACTTCTCCGCCGAGATTGACATGCAATTCCAAGTCGCTTCCTTAAGAGCTGGTAGAAAGATTCTTCAATCAGATTCCGTCAAATCTCTAACCGACAATGGAGAGACTACTCCAGGCTTCGACAAGATTCCAGATGGAACTCAACACGGAAGATACTCTAGATGGCAAGATTGGATCGTAGGAAAGACTTCTGGAGGATTCGCTTCCGTAGCTCATCCGATCGGTACTTGCTCGATGATGGCTCAACAAGACGGAGGTGTCGTCGATCCAAACTTCAAAGTTTACGGTTCTCAAGGCTTGAGAGTAATTGACGCTTCCATTCTCCCTTATCAATTCTCGCAACATCTGTCTACTGCCCTCTACGCTTCAGCTGAAAAGGCAGCTGACATCATCAAGGCTGCTCAATAGATCAATTTCCAACCCTAGCTTCCGCTAAATCATAGATCCAACAATTCTCTCCCGATAATAATCACAATCAAGGCTTTCACAACAAGACGTCACCTTTTCGGTTTCTCACTTCAAGAGCAACAGGAGATCATTCTCTTTCTCTCTTCATCCTTCCCTTTCCTTGCACTCTTTTTTCGATTTCTTTTCTCCATCTTTTCCTTTTTCCAATCTTCGTTTTACATAGACATTTTTTCCTCAAGTAGTCGATAGCATACAATACAGCTCCTACCAATCTTTTAATTGTATCATACTATCCAATTCTGTAAATAGCAAAAACACAATTTGAATCTGGCTAAGATTTCTTCTCTTGATCGATTTGATCCTAAGTCTTCTTTTTCCTTGTTCGCATCAGTGCCTCGAGAAAAGATCTGATAGAACTTGGGGGAACGTAGCTCGAAGAAAGTTGAAGTTGATAAAGTTTCTTGAGGACCGAAGTCGTCGAAGTTCTTCTCCCAACCACTCGGAAGGAATTCAGGCAGGCGAAAGGAGATGCTGAATTGAGAACCACACAGTCGAGGAGAGAAATGTGACATTCATTAAACGAAGGCAAACATGTACCGCTTTAATAAGAAGAGAGCAAAAAATGAAGCGAACTTTCCCATCTCCATCCTACCTCTTATTGAGACATTCCCAAGAACTACTTTCTAATGCTCCTTCCATTAAAAGTCTCTCTTCATCTTGCTCAAAGAGTCAAATTGTATTCGTAATCCCCCTCTCTATTCTGAGCTACCCAAAGTAACATAGTAGAAGCCATAATCCCAGCGTTTTGCAAAACATTACAAACACCATAATATTCATACCCATCAGGACTTAAAGTAGGAATCAAATATTTCATAGTTAAAACCGTGATACTTCCAGCCATTCCACCGGCAAGTAGGGTGAAACCAACGAAAAGGAATAATCTAGCTCTCCATTGAATTGAATCTCCACTTCCCCATCCATAAGAACCATCTTCACCATCAGTTAAATGAGATTTATCAATCAAATTCACAATAATCATTCCTAAAGTGGCTAATAAACCTGGGATCCAATCGGAGAATGTCATGTAGGTTTCGGGAGGATTGTATGGTTGATCTTCTAAAGGTTTCTTCAAGGAAATTGATGAGATTATCAAGGCGTCGAAGAAGAACCACCAACCTAATGCGAATAAACCTCCTGATAAATAGATTCCAAAGGTCCTGGAGGTGGTCTTTAGAAAGGATGGGACTGGAGGTAGAGGAAGTAGACAGACCCTTCTTGGGTCGTAGGCTCTACGAGGGAGTGACATTTGTGGAATGGTATGATTTGGCTGTTGAGAGTGAGAAGTAGGTATAAGAATCAGGTTAGATCAGCCTCATAAGAGAGAAGAGTGAAGAGTAAGAAGGAAAGACTTCTACGCTGAGATTGAACTGATAAGAGAGAGAGTGTGAAATCGCTGGCCTTTCCTCTGCTCTGTCTCTCTCGGAATCTGGAGAAAGTTGAAAGCATACGAGCAGATTGTAATCTTTTATGTTGATTCAGAACTGCATCCTCACTTTGGGATACTAAAGATGAAAAAGACTGTCCATCAGTCCACCTCGACGGTGCTGCCTTGCCATCACTCCTTCTCATCTCATCTGATTCCATCTCTTGATCTCGTCCATGACCAGCTTGAAGAGTAGCCGTTGTAGATAGCACACCTATGATGCATCAATGAATTACTCACAGATATGAGATGTGAAGTGGAAGTAACCTGATCGAGAGAAGCAATCCAACCCAGACGTCTATCTGGTCACTGCGATGACCTGAATGAGATTGGTTGGTTGATTGATCAAAGCGAGCTGAATTCTGCTTTCTATTTGATTGACTTGATGATATTGACTTTGCTTGAGAGTGGTCAGGAGGAGTTGAAGGCAACGGTGGATCTTCTGCTCTCACTTCTCTCTGTCCTACCAACTTTTTTGCTCTACTCTTTCTCTCTGCTCATCTTTGTGCAAAGATGTCAGCATCTTCTGTTTCATCAAAGACAGTCTTGAATGCCATTCTATCGTCAACTTCCAGACCAAGATTGATCTCAAACTTCTCGAGTTCCTCTTCATCAATTTGTTATTCCTGTCCTTCCACTTCTCAAATTCCTCTCTCTTCAACTACAAAGTCACTTCGTCGTCGCAATCCAAATTCAAATCCAAATCCATTCAATTCAAGAAGAAGGGAATTCTCAATCTCAAGTTCAAATTCGAGTTCATGGCCAATTGGCGCAGCTTCTGAAGATTCAGAGTCATCCTCCAACTATAGCTCGGCAACTTCTACCGATTCATTCCCGAAGACTTCTTCAAGAGCTAGAGCTGGTCCTGCTTTGGAAGATACTCCTCCTCCTTCCATATCTTCGAAGGGGAAAGGATCACAAGAAGATGGAGCAAGGAGGGAGGCTGGTGGTGGTAGATCTTCGACTTTACCTCCGCCGACAAGGCAGAAGACTATCATGTACCTCAACAAGATGAAACAGCAGGGAACTCCAATGTGAGTATCTGAATCTCGATGTTTGTCATTCGTAGAAAAGTAGAGGTGAACTGGAGGAGATTTCGCAAAGATAGAGCTCTCGAAGAGCTAGTGGAAGAAATGTTCTCTGTTCTACTCTGCAACAACTTCAACTCCTCATTCCTTCAAAGGCGGCTCACTGAAGTGCCACAGAATGATACCGAAATGATCCAGGTCACTTCAGAAGAGCTCAGATCCGCATGGTAAGAGCTCATGAAAGAAACAAACGCTCATGCCCTCTTTGTCTTTTCTTCTTCCCTTGATATCCACCTCCCACTCTCCCTTTCTTTTTACAGTACAATGTTGACAGCTTTCGACTATCCGACTTCACTATCAATAAGATCAGCAGATATAGACATCTGTCTAATAGGAGATTCCCTAGCAAACGTTTGTTTAGGTTATTCAACAACTCAATCCTTAACTTTATCAGCCATGATACATCATTGTCAATCAGTTCAAAGAGGTTTATCTTCCCCTTTATTCTCCATCGAAAACCCAAATTCAACCTCACCAAAACCCTTAGTAATAGCAGATTTACCCTTTGGAACTTTCATGACTTTAGAAGAAGGTATATCCAATTCAATCCAATTGATTCAAAAAGGTGGTATAGATGGTTTGAAAATCGAAGGGGGTCAAGAAGTTTTACCTCTAATTAAGAAATTGACTGATTTTGGTATACCTGTTATGGCTCATTTAGGTTTACAACCTCAAAAAGTCGCCTCTACTTCAGGTTATAGAGTTCAAGCTAAAACTGCTCAAAATGCTTTTAAATTGTTGAAGGAATGTAGAAACGCTCAGGAAAATGGAGCATTTGCTATTCTTTTGGAATGTATTCCTACTAGAATTGGGGAATTGATTTCGAAGGAATTGGAGATACCTACGATTGGTATTGGAGCTGGAAGGTTTACTGATGGTCAGGTTTTGGTCGTTAGTGATATGTTGGGAGAATTGACTTCTCCTGCTCATGTTTTGGCTGGTTTACAGGAATCTATATCAACTTCTCAAGAAAACAATGAACAATCTTCAAGCGAGAGGACAACGGAAATAGTATCTTCTCCTCCTCCTAGACCTTCAGAAAATTCACCTCTACCTCCCAAATTCGTTAGATCTTTCGTAAAGAGTTCGGGGACTTCTTTGGGAGCTTTGAGAATTCAAGCTGTTAGAGATTATGTGGATGCAGTCAGAGATAGAAGCTTCCCAAATGATCAGGAAAGCTATAAGATTGAGAAAAAGGAATTGGAAGCTTTGTTGGAATTGGTAGAGAAGGAAAAGAGGAAGGAGGGAGAGAAGGAAGCTTGATACCGAGGAAATGAAAGAAGAAGTAAAAGACAAGAGACAATAAAGGAAGCAAGAAGAATAAAGAAGGGAATCGAAGGACAAGAGATCAAAGGAAGAGAATATGCTGTATCTTATCTTCTCCAAAGAGTGTTTCGCATTACAAGCATCTCAATACTCTGTCGAAATCGCAAAACTGATCTGTATTTCTTACTATTGAAGCAGCTTGTGTGCTCTTTGAAACTTGAAACTTGTGTCTTCTTCTCATCCAAAGGAAGACTCGACAAGTTGTATCAATCACATATCACTCGTAGAAGTCAAAACGACTCGACCTTTTTGAAATTCCAATTCAGATATTCGCGTTTCTAGAACAGATGCGAGCGAAGAACCAAAGTCAGGAATAGGCAGCAAGAAAGAAGGCTTCGGTCCAGCAACGAGAAGGTAGGAAGATTAACAAGATGAGGTTCGAGAACGAGAACGTGAACGCATCGATGGGAAGGAAGCAAAGAAAGGAAGAGAAGGTGACTCTGAAGTATTCGAAGGAAACGTTTCATGAGATGAACCAAGGAGACAAGGCAGATAGAATGGATAGAGATTGAAACAAGGCAAAGAAAATAGACCACGGACAGATTCGAGACGAAGGAAGTTTCAAGATTGACTTGAGTTTTCACCTCTTGCTAATCTCGCTGCTTCTAGTGGATGTACTGGAAGGGAGGATGGATCAACTGAAGATGAAGAAGCTTGCTTTTGATGCTTTGTAGAAGAGTCTGCTGGAAGAGGAGAAGAAGTCGTGTTGGTTTCCGATTGCTGACTTAGAGGTCTTGCAGTGCTTTCCGAAGCTGAAGTTCCAGCTGGATCCGAGCTAGAACCATTACTTGGAGGAGAGAGACTTGTAGATTCTACCGGAAGGACTTGGTCGTCATTCGATGAAGCAGAAGTGTTTGGAAGACCTACACCAGCAGCAGCTGCAGCTGCACTTGCCAAATCATTCTTTCCATCGTTTCCATCATTTGCATTCTCATCCAATGAAGATCTTGCATCGTCTTCGTCTTGCTGTAGTTTCTGTTGAGATGCTTGAGCAGCTGCAATGGTAGCTGCGATTCTAGATCGCTTTTGAGAAGCTCTTGAAGGTCTGACGATCGTTGGAAGAGCTGCAGCAGTCGAAGAGGCTGCTCCAGCAGTACTCAATCCATTCGAAGCTTCCCTCCTTCTGGAAGATCCCAAGTTCGAAGTAGAAGCTTCAGCGACCATTGCATCGTTATTCACCTGTTGAGACTGTTCAATGATCTCTAGTCCTCTCTTCAATTCTGGAAGACTGACTCCTTCACCTAAAACTTGAACTTCTTCTTCACCATCAGCGCAAGGATAAGTCCATCTGACAGTTCCGTCGTCTTGAGTGATACCCCATCTATCATACTTGGACTTTCCCCAGATGTAAGGTCTCAATTCCAACCAAGCGACTCTCAACTTGGTAGCTAGAACGTCTCTTCTGGCAAACAGTCTTGTGGTTGAAGGAGTTGAAGCAGCGTCATTTCCATCCAGTTCTTCATCGGATTCTTCCGAGTCGTTTCCTCCGTTTTCAGCTCCCCTATCTTGATCTTCGGGCTCTGCATCTGAATCGAGATCTAGTTCTTCGTTTCGAGGATCTGGCTTTCGACGACGAGAACCAGAAGAAGATCTTGGAGCTGAACTTTGAGGTCCACGATTCCTAATTCTCGTCCTAGCTCGTACGTAGGAGTTGAGCAGAGCTCTAGTCGTGACTTCGAATTCGTTTGCTACTTCGTTGAAGTTTGCTTGGAGATGTTCTCTTCTAACGTCGTCTCGTAGGAGATGATTCTCGTCTTCTTCCGGCTCTGAAGATGAGGGAAGAAGTAGAAGATAAAGAGAAGGAAGGAGAGGAATAATGAGTTCAAATTCTCAGGACTCAACCTGATAAACGATCGAAGGAGCTCAGACTCGAGCTATGCAACTCACCTGGATAGACGTAATCCCATTCCATTCCACCAAACATGCTATTCTTGGGAAGATGAGTCCAAGGAATATGATCTTCCAGCTCCTCGACGCTGCTCGTCAGCCTGACCTTGTCTCTGACGATTGGATCGAGTAGAGGTCGAAGAATAATCCAGATGGGCTTGAAAAACCAGGGAGCTCCATGAACGTAGATCCTAGTCAGAGATTCAGGATAATAAGCTTCTACAGTCTTGACTAAGAAGAAGACTGCCCACCAATCCATGTTTCTCAATCCGAAGTGATTCATGTTGAAGATGACGACGCATTTCTCCACTGGAGGAGGCATGAGAGCGATCAGATGTTCGTGAGAAAGGATGATAGCTCGTTTTCTTAGATGGAAAGAAATGGGGCAAAGAAATGTGAACGATATCAGTGAGCAGTCTCGAGAAAAGAGGGCATACATTCGAACTTGAACCCTTTCGAGGTCCTTTCTACTCACAATTCTTCCTGAGTCTGATTACTTCCAAAGTGATTCCCCACTTCTATATAATAGATAGGCTCTCCAATGGTCGTAGCTCCCCACACATAAGCGATTCCATTTCTGTAGATCTTCTGACCTCCCTTGGTCTTGAAAATGTCGAGTTCGCCTCGAAAGTTGATTCCTGCCACGTCGTTTTCCAATCGGAAAGCAGCAGTCGATCCAATCACTCCTAGAGCTCTATCCACGTCCCACTTCCTAGCTCGAAGGATTCTGAGTAGGAGAGCGTCTGGATGTTCGCCCTATTGCAAGAAGATAAGTAGGATGGGACAGAGGGTGCGAGAGTGAACAGATTAGTATCATAACTGAGAAATCGTCTCTTTAGACAGTAATTCAATAACAGTTTCAATTTCACTGTGAAGCTCCCGAATTCAGATAATGAAACAAATTTCAACGTAGATAAAGCCTGGACTTTCTTTGAGAGTTCTGCGATCTGCTTGAAGCTCTCGAGCAAGGCCAAATCCAAGCGAACCACCCAGCTCTTCTAAAAGTACTTTTACAAATAGAAATTCTCAAGGCTTCGTCAACTCACCTTGACCATGGACCAGAAGACTTCCTTGAGCTTGATCCCACCATGGTGGATCAAGAAGTTCCTCAATTCCTTTGCCTCTTCCAACCCTCTCACTTGATCCTTGACTCTATCGTCTCTCGGGATAGATCTTCCCAAAGCTGCCGAATTTGGTTGATGAGAATGAGGAGCAGTGGCAGTAGAAGAGGTTCTAGTACTCAGATTGGCAGAAGCGGATCTAGGTAGAGTTCCACGAGTTCCATTTGGAGCACTCCCATTGACTCTTGAGGAGAAGCTCCTCTGATTGGTTGGAATACCAGATGGACCGACTCTACCAGAAGAAGTTGAAGCCAAGTCGTTCATTGATCTCTTGTTTGGCAGAGGAGGTGCATCTTCTATTTCGCCAACCTTTTCGCCAGATGCGTTTGCAGAGGAGGGAGCGGTTGAAGGTAGGGAAGTGTGATCCAGAGCATCTATCGGAGGGGATAGGTTTCCATTCTGAGTTGCTGGGATTTGACTGTTTTGTTGATTGGATTGAAGGTAGAGAGAATCTGAAGGAGTCTGAGTGTCTAGGCTTGGACTGTCGTTGGATTGAGATGCTGGATACGGATGGTCTTCACACAGCTGAAGGAATCGATGCCATAGTTGAAGTAGATCTCGAGTCTGTGAAGATGTCAGATTACCTGGTTAGAATGAGAGGGAAGGAGAATGTGAGGTAGAGGTAGAGAGAGTGGTATCGGTAATAGTGGGAAGCATGGGATTGAAGGATAGAATGGCTTACCTCTGTGGCCTGAGGTTGTCAGATAGGAATCTTCCATTTCCTAACAATCAATTCAATCTCGATTGACGCTTGAATTGAAGGGAAAATGAGTAAGGTGAGGGAAAGAGTATGGGGTACAGAGTCAGAAGGATTCCCTCGACACTTTCCATCTCAGCCTCGAATCTCGGGCTCTCTCTTCACTTCTCTTTTCTAGGAAATAGTTCCTTCTACTCCAAAAAATGCTCTCAAATCTTATCCAAAATTTGTTCAAAGCTCGAATCATGTTCACCGCTTCACCCGGTGTGACTCTGCAGCCTGTCTTCTAGCTCTAATCTCGCTTCCATCCTCTTCTCTCTGAAGCAAGTTCCTCAACGCATTTTTGCACTTCTAGAGATTCATAGTCTCTGTTTATACTGATGCTCGCCTAGAGAAGTGAAGCGTCGGTACGGTCCCGGTTCGAAGGAAAGACCTCGTCTTCCCCACATTCATGTCCAAGATCTCTACTTAAACCCCACATTTTGGATTTTAAATCTTCTTTCCCTTCTTTCCTCTTTCTCATTGTTTTCGTCGAAATGTCTTCTCAAGATGACAAGAACTCTTCTCAAGCCCACGTTCCTGCGTTGAACACTCAAGAGAACAAGTCAGGTGCAGGGAAGAGCAGATTCGGACTGATGACTGCCATCCATGAGATTAGTCACCATAGAAACGCTTATCTCATGGCCTTGGCTGCTTCATTCGGTGGACAAGTCTTTGGTTGGGACAGTGAGTAGAGAATCAGAAAGAGAAGCTACATCTGAGAGAGGTTGCGATATTACCGTTATTCGTCGTTGTGACAGGGGAAGAGTCTCTGACCTTTGCCTTCTTTTGTTCTCTCCTTTTCTCTCTCTCTTTCTGCAATCTCTTCGTCTACACCTTCTAACTTTCGTTCCCTGCGACTCTTCCGCTCTTGATGTCATTCTTTCGCTCTCCAGCTGGTCTGATCGGAGGTGTGCTAGCTAAACCTGCCTTCCAGAAATCTTTTGAATTGATTGGTTCGCCAGGAGAATTGGCAGACCTCAAGGGTAACATTGTTGCTGTCTTACAAGGAGGTGAGTATTTGAGAAGAAATTTGAAATCGCGACTTAGCTGACAAGACTTCGTTCTCTCGCTCTTCACCTTCTCAGGAGCCTTCTTTGGAGCTCTATCATCCCTCTGGCTCCCAAACAAATTCGGAAGAAAGTATACCATGGTTCTCTCTGCTATAATCTTCTTGATTGGATCCGTCATTCAAACCGTTTGCTGTCTTGGAGGCCAATCTGTGATCTCAGCGAGAAATCAGCTCTACGTCGGGAGAGTGATTGGAGGCTTTGGAGTGGGTTTGAGTTCTGCCGTTATTCGTACGTATTGAAATAAAATCTATCGAAGATCAATGTTGGATAGATGTGGTCCAGTCTTTCAAGAGAGCCGTTCTGTGTCAGCTCTCTGACGATTCTTCTTTTTTCTCTTCCCCATTCTCTCAGCTACTTATATTTCTGAGAGTTCCCCAAGAGCTATCAGAGGAAGAACTTCTGGAATGTATCAGCTGCTCAATGTATCCGGAATCATGCTCAGTTTCTTCATCAACTACGGATTGAACCTGCAACACTCTTCAGACAACACCAATCCGATTATCTGGCAGATCGCTTTCGCTTTGCAATGTTTACCTGGTTTGATCTTCTTGGTGGGAATCCTTTTTCAACCTGAATCTCCAAGATGGACCGTTGAACACGGAAAGTTCGATCAAGCCGTCAAAGGTGAGAAAACGTGGTGGCTCTCTGCTTGAGTCGTCTCTCGCTCTTTCTCTCGCGCTAACTTGAACCTTCCTTTCTATCTCTCGTTCTACATTCAGATATTTCTCATCTTTATAACGTGACTTTGCATGAAGCAGAAGGTGTCGCTAACGAGATCAGAGACGACTTGATGAATCAGAGCAACCTCTCTCTCGTCTCTCAAGTCAAGCACTCCGTCAAATCCAAAGCCATCTTCTACCGATTCGCAGAGAAACGAACGACCGAAAACTGAGTGTTCCGTTGCTCACTCTCCTCTCCCTCTCTGTCTCTTCTACGAAATGTATCCAGATTGAGCAACTAGGTCGTAAGTGGTGCTTCATCATCGGATCCCTTGGACAATCTCTCTGTCTCTTCTACATCGCTGGCTTTCAATCTATTGCTGGGCCTTCACCAAGCCCTTCTGGTGCTGGAACGTTTGCCATTGTCTGCGTTTACGCATACGTCACTTTCTATGGAATCGGCTTGTCATCTACTGCTTGGGTGAGTCTATGTTGTCCATTTCTAAGAGTCCTCTTGTTTCGCCCGTATCGACCTCAGGCTCATACCTCTTTACCTTCTCTTCGTCGTTCATGTCTCTGTTTCTTTCTTCAGGCTGTCGCTGCTGAAGTCGCTCCAAATCATCTACGTTCCCTCGCAATGGCTCTCGCTGCAAGTTCTCAATGGCTGTGAGTCTTTTCAGAGATCGATCTTACATCCAATCGTTATCGTCGAGACTCTTGACTAACTTCTCCTTGATGCCTAACTCTCCCTGCCTCACAGGTTCAATTTTGTCATCGCAAAGCTTGCACCCATTTTATTGGAGAAGATCACTTGGGGAACCTTCCTCCTCTTCGGAGTTCTCACTCTCTTCGCAGTCGTCTGGGCTATCTTCTTCTTACCTGAAACTTCTGGAGTCACTCTCGAAGCTATCGGAAAGAGTTACGAAGGAGATCTAGTAGCTAGATCCGTCGCTGACCTCTTCCCTGCAAAGAGAAGAGCCTACAGAGCTCAATTGTTGAGAGAAAACGGTGGAACGGCTGACGATGGATTCTTGGAAGAGACCGAGTCCAAAGATCAGAACGAGTTCGTCGAGGACTTGGAAAGTTCAAACCGCTCTCAAGAAGATTCAAAATCAAAAGATGGAAAGAAGGATCAGCATCAAGTCGTTTGCGAGACCAGAGACGCTGATCTTCGTGATTAGACTCTCGAGTCTCAAGTTCGCCTTTCCATCATCGTCTCTCGCACAGTTGTTCATAGTCTTTCTTTGCTCGCTTTCGATCTTCTTTCTTGTTGTTTCTTTGTAGTCATGGTTCACGATTTCCATGAATAGCATTCATTTGCAATCTTCAAAGTGTGTGTAAGACGGGAGAATCGACTGTGATGTCAACAAATCAGTACTCTTCTCACTACGCAGAACAGGGCAAATTCAGATGTCATTTCGGTTCAAATTGAACGAGGTATAAAGATGGAACAGCTTAAGCTGCTATAGGTGTCTACAAGATAGTGTAACTTTTGGGTTCGATCAAACGTAACTACGGTTCTGTTTCAAGGAGCTGGACAAGGTCAGCCTTTGTCCACCTATGCGTCGAATTCAATCTTGAGAGAGCTTGGAACTGGAGACTCTTTGGATTGAGTGTCGAGGTAAAGGTGAGCGGTTGCTTCTCCAAGTTCCTCAGAAATACGAACGAAGTGTCCCGCTTTGCCTGTAGCACGACGAATGTTCTTCAACTTGAAGATTTGCTTGAGCATCATGGCAATAGAGGTATAGACTAGAGGTGCTCCGAAGCAGTAGTGCAAACCATTACCCATCAAAAGGTAAGAGTCCTTTGGACGAGATGGATCGAGACGCTCTGGATTTGGGAAAGCCTTCGGATCCATGTGAGCTTTGGCGATTCCAATGATCATCTTCTCTCCAGCCTGTGATGGAGTAGTGAGGGAATTGAAGAGAATGATGAAGATAATGGAGTCAGTGTTTCATTCGAGAGTGGAGTGCGTCCGAGCGTAAGCCTCTACGTTGTCACTCACCTTCATTTCGAAGCTTCTTCCATCGCCATCAGTGACGGTAACGTCTTTGGAAACCATTCTAGGGACTCCCAAGACGACTCCAGCATGTCTCATTCCTTCTCTAACCCAGCACTTCAATTCTTCATCGGCTTCATCAGTGTCCTTGTGAGCCAATTCGATGATTCTGTCCTTAGCGTATTCGTAACCTGGGCTCAAGAAGAGATCTACTAGAAGAGCACTTTGTTGAGTTTGGTTTCCGATGACTGGAGTGATCATTCCAAGAATATCTCCAGAAAGAGCGGAAAGAGGAAGTTTCGATGCTAGAAGAGTATGGTAGAGATGGTCTGCTTCTGGACTGACTTCGTAAGAAGTTCCTTTGGCCAAAGCGTCGTGCATCTTCTCCTTGATTCCATAGTTGGTCTTGAGACGAGCTTCCAAGATCTGAGTCAGAGTAGAGGCCATCGTGTTTGCAGCTTCCTTCAAACCGTAGTGAGCAGCAGGGATGACTGTTTCGAGAAGGAAAGAGAGCGAGTCAGATGCTATGTCCTCGACTCCATCTTCATTTCAATGTCGATACATCCCAAATCTAACTCACCATCGAAACTGAACCAGATGAAGAGAACCAAGAGAGACAGTCTGAGCTCTGCGTGAGACATGAGACCGTGTGGAGTCTCTTCAGACTTGATTGGAATTCCTACTTTGTTTGCGACCCACAAAGTAGGAACGACGTTGCAAACATCACGAACTACGTCGATTTGACGACGAGAGCTGTTGTGGAATGCTAAGACGTGCTTCTTGAGCATTGCTTGAGTAGTGTTGGTGAAGTAGTCCTTGATGTGCTTTTGGAAGTCTGGTTCGAAGAATGCAGCTGCGAGTCTCTTGTGAGCTTCGTTGTGTCTGAGAATTGAAACGAAAAAGAGAAAGAGAAAGAATTCGACTCGGTGAGCGAAAGCAAACCTCGAGACTTTCTCTGCTCTCTCTACGATATCGAGTAACTCACCTAGTTTCGTCATCGAAACAGATCATGAAAGGAACACCTAGAGTACCCTTGATCGACTTCTCGTAAGGAACTCTGAAAGTGTCTCTATCTTCGAAGACCCTCTTGATTCCGTCGTAGGTCTTGACTCCATACGCAGCTCCGTGTTTGAGACCAACCTTTGGACGATCAGTGTCGTACTTGTCTAGCTTCTTGTTCTTGTGTAGAATGGAACGAATTGCTTTTGGAGTGTAGAATGGTAGTAGAGCGTAAGTCGATTCTCCTGGGAAACGATTTCTGAAGTTGAGAAGAAGACGAGAGGTGAAAGCGAAAATGAAATGTCAACTCAAGTACGCCTTTCGTCGAGTAAGAATCGAACTTGACACTCACGGCAAGTTGGTGAAGAAGACCTTGGCCAAGATTCCACCATATGCTCCTGGAGCCGATTGTAACTGATTGACTCCCCAGCTGGTAAGAGTACTGGAGTTGAAGTCGTGAGTCAAGAATCTGTCTCCACGAACGAGAGCGACAGCGTCGTCCAAGATTCCTCTACCGATGGTGTGACCTGGTTGAACACCACTACCTGGCATCGTAGGCTTCGCTTCTTCAGCCATGAGACCAGGGTAAAGCTCTAACGCGTCTGGATGTCCATACAAAGCCTCAGCTGCATCCGCGATCTCTGGATCAGAGTTCCATTCCTTGAAGGTAGAGAATGGCTTGAGGTTCAGATACTTTCTGAACTCGTTCATGGTACAGACGTTGAAGACTCCTCTGAGGATGTGAAGAGAAAAGTAGAAGCAAAGACGAGGTGTCAGAGAGGTTGACGTTGATAGAGCTCAAGTTCTCTCCGTACTCTCAACTCCTTTCCACTCACCTAGCTTGAAGCTGACTGAGAATCTCGATGACCTTGAGAGAAGCAGGAGTTCCACGAGCTCCGAAAGCGTGAGCTGGTTCCTCGACACAGTCGTAGAGTAGCTCTGCGAGAGCCTGGTCGTCGAAACGACCTTCAGCATCTCTCTCGTAACCTCCGAAGGTCCAGGTCTTTGGAGCTGAATCCTTGAGTTTGTGACCATGCTTCATAGCCATCATCTTGAAGTCTTCGACAGTGATGTCTTCAATGTCTTTACCTGGACATCCAGCCTTCAAGACGTTCTCCATCCACTTGGTATCAGCAGCGGACAAACTTGCGTGCCTGTTGATGAGAGAGGGAGACATAGAAGATCGAGGTCAGCGTCTGACTCGACTCTCGTTTGACTAAGCTTCGAGCTTCGAAAAACAGAAAACTCACCAATGGTAAAGAACTGCGAATTCACAACTGACGTTGTTACCGGTACCTCTTTCCAAACGTTTGCCACCCATTTGCTTGATCTCTTTACCAAGATCTAGGTTCCAGTCGGAGTCGGCTCTGACAGTATTGAGAATGGCGGAAACGTAGTCTTTCAAGACGACCGAGGCGAAGAATCCAACGTTGACGTTTCTAGAAAGTTGGAAGACGTCTTCGTCAACCCACTTCTCGTGAGCTGCCTTTTGGTCGGCAGTCATCTTCGAAGTGTCTTGATGATATTTGCCACTTTCGTCGATAGCAAGTAGACGACTAGCGATGTGATTGTGGTTTCTAGAGAATAGAATCAAGATGGCGACTACTCCACTTGGCATCATCATGATACGACTTGAAGAGATGGTGTCGTTGTGAATCTTTCCGTCCTTGAAGGTACGGACTTCATTTTGTTCTTCTTGATTGTTTCCGTAAAGAGTACTCAAGTCGACGTAAGAAGAGGTATCGTTGATCCAAGGCTTGGCTCTGTTGGTAGCGAAGCATTCGTGAATGACTGTTGGAAATATGACGAGAAGAGAGAAGAGAGAGGTCAGCAAGAGCGTTCTTGTTGACATGCTCGTTCAGATAATCACCCAAAGTAGCGAAGGAGAAGAAACATCTGTTCAAACCAGATGGATGTTCCTTGAACTCCTTCTCATTACGACGTAGAAGTTGATCGAAGACCAATTCTGGATCTGGTGGACACGCCATCTTTGGCTGAACAGCTGGAACGGTACGACCTGAGAGAGACGAGGTTTCGAGAGAGGAGAAGATAGCTTTGTTAGCTTGAGTCTCTTGCTGATGACATGGGCTTTCAGAGCTGAGAATCTCACCGTATGGACTTCCAGCCTTACCCATGTCTGGGAGATGAGGGTTGTTTCCTGTTAAGAAGAAGCGAGAGGTTGAACGTCAGACTTTGGAAGAGGTGACGACGAGGTCATCTGAGAAACGAGGAAACACGCACCTGAACCATCAGCTTTTCTATACTTGTGTTCTGGACTGATAAAGGTAGCAGCTGGATGAGGTTGATCCTGAAGCGATTCGAAAGAATCGCAGAAGAGTGGAGAGCAAAAAGCGAGTGGAGAGAGTAAATTTCGAGGCACTTCAGTCACTCTTGGACCAGTTTATGGATCAAAGGAATCGGAAAATGATCTACTTACATTCCAAAGCATACCAATGAAGCCATCGGAGATGGTATGAGAAAGTCCAGAGTTCTGTTGAAGAAAAGGGAGAAAGAGGTTGTGGCGTCAGAGCCTTTGTCGCTCCATCTTAAGCAAATCACAACTCATACTTACAGATGGGAGACTTTGAAGCATAGCAACTGCGAAGAACGAGAGTAGAGTCAGAGAAAGGCGGAGACAAAGGTCAGATGCAGCTCGAGGACGAAAATGGAATGGGCTGAAAAAACAAGGGATGAAAGCGTTGCGGGCACTTCCGAAAGAAGAGATTCTTCCAACTCACCTCCGTTCTCCAACATGAGCTTTCTATCATCCATTGGTTCTCCACTGGAAAGATCTTTGAGAGCATGAGCCATGTTCATGAGATTCTTGCCTCCCAAGTGTGTAAGATCATGAAGAACGGAAGTGTCTTTTGCATGGGCATATCCTGCCTCTTCTTCGGTCAAGCCATCAGCAGCTCTGGCTGGCTTTCTTTTGATAGTTCCAATAAGCTGAAAGGAGGAGACGAGGGAGCAGACTCGAGGTCAGAAAGGAGTGCGAGGTGAAAGTTTTGAAAATAGAAAGTACTCGTGAGACTTTAACTTACTTTAGATACTCCACCCATTCTTGTCTAATGTCTGATGATAATACGAGTCAGAAGTATGAGATTTTGAGAGAAAGGTGGTAGTGTTAGGAAGGGAAGAGAAGAAGAAGAGAAAGAAAGATCCAAGAAGAAACTCAGTTTTTAGCTTTGAAATTGACCCACCTTCATTCGCCCAGCTCACCCTCGATCTTCAATTCCATTCTCTTGCTCCACTTTTCAAGCTCTGCATTGAGAAAAATCAAATCCAAAAGCGGCAGATTGATTGGGCCATCGACGACGAAGGGGCGCTTAAAACCGGTAAAGGGATGACTGGATGTTTCACAAAATTATAGCCGTTACTAAACTGCTAAACTCTATTTGTTACTCGATCTTCTGTTCGCCCAATTACGACAGCAAACTCTTTTGATAGGACTCTTACCTCGCTCTTTTGATAGGATTCTAGTGGCCTAAAAGTGGAAGCTCAAGGTGAAAGACGGTACAGACGACGAGGCAAACTTCGGCTGAAGACGAACTTTAATTTTGAAAGAAGAAAACCTCCCTTCTTGTCTGTTTTCACTTCCATCATCCCCATCAACCAACTTCAGCAAAGAAGGATCATGAATCACCCAAAAGTCCCTCCAACTATCGAGGCTGCAACTTCCCAAGCAAGCGTTCCAAGGTCAGGTAGAACTTTGGTCCTCTGTCTCGATGGAACGTAAGTGGAAAATTCTTTCCAAGTCGAATCTCGAAGCAGCAAGCTCGATCTGCCCTCAGCTGTCTCTAATTATTCTCTTTCTCTTGATTTCTTTGCAACAGTGGTGACTTGTACGACTCAGACGTCTCAAACATTGTGAGTACTTCAGATTCAAGATCCCTCCACTCAGGCACTAAATGAATATCGAACAACAAACAAACAATCGAATCCTCTCCTACACCTTCCTCTACTCCAGGTTCAATTCTTTTCTGCTCTAAAGAAGGATGATGAGAATCAATGTTGTTACTATCAAAGTGGTGTTGGTGAGTACTCCAGATCGATTGACACGAATTTGGCTGGCCGAGAGCTCGGTCTTCTGTTTTCTGACTTCAATCTATTTCATCCTCTGTCTCCAGGAACTTACACTGGAAACCATCGTGCTAAGAAAGGATTCAGTGCAGGCTTTGACATGGCATTAGGTACAGGTCAGTAACTCTCTTGTTTCTGGCAGCTGAAAAAACCTTCGATCTGACCTTTCTTCCACCTCTTCACTTCTACTATGTCCCATTCTATCTTGAACAGGTCTCGGAGTACACATTAGAGATGGGTACGAGTTCTTGATGAATAACTATAGAGAAGGAGAGTGAGTATCACTTCTTCTCCCATGTTTACTTCGTTTCGACTGACTCTGACCTTGTTCACCCTTCTTCTTTTCTCAGTCGTGTCTGTCTTCTAGGTTTCAGTAGAGGAGCCTACACTGCTCGTGCGCTAGCTGGAATGCTTCATAAAGTAGGACTTTTGCCAAAAGGATCGAATGCACAAATCCCATTCGCTTACAAGCAATTCAAAGACCAAACTCCAATGGGATGGACGATGTCAGCTGGTTTCAAGCAAACTTTCTGTATTGATGTCAACATTCACTTCCTCGGATGTTTCGACACAGTCGCAAGGCGAGTTGTAGAAAAGACGAAGCATCTCGCAGGAGAAGAGAATCTTCGACTCATCTCTATTCTTTGAGATTGAGCTTTCAAAACTTACCTTTCGCTTCTTTCCCTCTGATTGATTCAACTCAAATCAGTGTCGGATTCTTCCCACGCGTTCTCCCCTTCTCAAAGTCATCGAACGAGTCAGTCCACTACTTCAGACACGCCTTAGCCTTAGACGAGAGAAGATCCAAGTTCAAACAAGCATTATGGAGTCAAAGATCAGCCAAAGGAAAAGTCAAATCAGAAATGGATAAAGGAATGGATCCTGAAGCCATCGAAAACTTCCAAATAGAGGATCCAGAATTGACCAAAGAAGAAGAAGTCAACGAAGGAAAAAGAATGACTAGAAGTGGATCTTTCATTGAGAAGAGATTGAGTTTCAGAAGAAGTAGTTCTACTAGTAGTAACAACACTGTTGTTGGAAATGGCAATGGATTCCCAGTTCCACCACCTCAAGAAGATTTGAAACGTTCTAGTACTTTGAAGAATCATAGTAGAAGAGGTAGTTTGGCAAAGGCTTTGACTCAAGCTAAATTGGAAGACATTTTCAATCAAGATGATGCTATTGAAGATGGAGCTGTTGGAAGAGAAACTGACATTTCGGAAGTCTGGTTCGCTGGGTGAGTTCAAAACCTGTGTCGACGTGAAGTCATCGTCGACGATTCGGAAAAGCTGACCTCTCCCGCCACACGCTTTCTTCTCTTCTCAGTGTCCACGCAGATTGTGGTGGTGGATCTGTACCAAATGGAACTCGTCATCAACTAGCTAGAATCCCTCTAAGATGGATGATCAGAGAAACCTTCAAATGCAATACTGGAATCAAGTTCTATACTCACGTCTTGGCTGAATTGGGAATGGACGTTGAAACCTTATTCCCAGTTCTAATTCCACGTACTCTTCCAGTCTGTGGACCAAATCCATCTTCTATCGATGCTTATGCCAAAGGTCATCTTCCAGCTTTACACGAAAGAGGTAGAGATTATAGAAAACATTACAAGCTGTCAACAGTCGGAGAAAACTTCCCTGGAACTCTGAGCGAATCCAAGACTTTCCAAGATGCTCCAGATGGTTTACCTGAACAAGATGAAGACTTCTTTGATGCTTTATCTCCTATCAACGATCAATTGGTAGAGGCTAAAGGTTGGTGGATCTTGGAATATTGGCCCATCAAGAAGAGAAAACAAAATCCAGAGACTCTACTGTGGGAAAAGTCGATTGGAATGAACAAAGGGACTCATAGAACGATTAGAAGTCAAAAGCCTAAATTACATTATTCGGTCATTGCTAGACAAGAACATCTTGGCTACAAGATTAAGAATCCTGTAAACATCGAGGCGACTTGGGACATAGTTGTCTAGTCATACTTGTTGAGATAGAGTTTTGTCATTTCCCCACTTTCTTTTACTTGATACCATTTCGAAATCCATCTCAATTTCTTGTCTGAATAGTGTAAAGGTTTGATGTGTTCGATCCATTGCGTTCGATTAGAGCTTTGGCCTTTGATCTCCACTTAAATCGAATCTTCTCTTTCCACCAAACACACTCAATCGCAAGCATGACATTCTCGAAGGTTTCAGCCAACAAAGTGTTCGATGGAACTCTTACGAAATACAAATTCAACTCCTCAGTTTTGGGAGGATTGGATTCTCAATTGAACGTCTTTTTACCTTCAAGCGCTACTTCTTCGAAACCATCTCCAATCCTCTACTACCTCAGCGGTCTCACTTGCACAGAAGACAATGGAGCTCAGAAAGGTGGAATGTTCCAGGCTGCTCAAAAGGAAGGAATCGCTCTGGTATTCCCTGACACTTCTCCAAGAGGGGCAAAAATAGAAGGCGAAGATGAGAGTTACGACTTTGGAAGTGGTAAGTACAAACGACGATAGAGAGAGATGGAAATGACATGCAGCTATTGAAGCAATGCACAGGATGGATATAGAGGAACTCATCATTACAACCTTCGAAAGGAGTAGGAGAGAGAATGTCAGCTTGCAGATAGAGAGCTTATCATCTCAGAATGGAATCAGATCCGTTCCCCACTCATTCACTATCTTCTTCTGCTCCTTTCTCGTTCTCTTCTCTGAAGGTGCTGGATTCTACATCAATGCGACTAAAGATCCTTGGTCAAAGAACTACAGAATGTACGACCACATCGTAAACGAGATCCCAGCCGAATTGAAGAAAGCTGGTCTACCTCTCGTGAGTAGTGATAGACCAGTGAGAAGGCAGACAATAGCAATACAATCGAAAGAGTCTAAATAGGACTACAAGCAATCCTTGACTCTAGCTTTACACGAAGAGACGAAAGAGAGGACGGCATCACATAAGGATGAAGAAGATAGTGCTCTCCACTCTTTCATACTAACCTTCTCATCCTCTCCGTCTCTCCTCCTTTTACCTCATGCCTCTTCTCTCTAGGACTTCTCCAAATCCTCAATCTTCGGTCATTCCATGGGTGGACATGGAGCTCTAACTCTATATCTCAAGAACCCAACTCTCTTCAAATCCGTCTCTGCCTTTTCTCCAATTTGCAATCCAACCAAATGTCCTTGGGGAGAGAAAGCTTTCAAAGGTTATCTAGCTAACGGAATCGAAGAAGGAAAACATCATGATGCAACTGAACTGTTGGGAGAAGTTACAGAGAATGGAAAGAGGAAATTATCAGTCTTGATCGATTGTGGTACTGGAGACGATTTCTATAAACAAGGTCAATTGTTACCTGAAAACTTTGTAAAGAAGGCTGAGAGTTTGGGTTATGGAAAGGATAGTGTGGATTTGAGATTGCAAGATGATTATGATCATAGTTGTGAGTGTCTTGAGTCTCGAGAGTTGTGGGAAATCTTCTCATTTGATCTCGTATCTTGATTCCTTTTCGAAAGATGATACCAGTGGCTAACTTCCATACTGTCTCGTCTCTTTCCCATTTTTTCATTCTTTTCTCTTTTGCTTTGGCCTTTCCATCGTCTTTCATCTGGGATGTGACTTCATCTTTGCGATCTTTAGACTTCTTCATCTCCACCTTTGCACCAGAGCACATCTCATGGCATGCAAAGTTCTTGAAGTAAAGCTGGGAAGTGAAGCTGTCAAATGGTAGAACGCTCAGCGATATGAAGAGGGTGAGAGCTCGACTCTGTGTTGTACTTTTTGCTCTTTTTTGTTTAATGATCACTTCTGCCAGCGAGTATTTTGACCCACGAATAGATGGATTCTTTTGTGATCATGTTCAACGTTCAATTCTCTCATTGCAAAGATCTCTCTATCTTTTTAACTTCTCCAAAGTGACGTCACTTTCTGACCGCACGACGATTAGAACTGGCGCTGTCCTTTGTCCGATCTTGTTCTCGTGCATCATGCTGGAAAGAAACTCTTTCATCTCCTCTTCTTCCTCCACACCAACAACGAAATCTCTTCAATCATGGCATCTAGTTCTGAGCTCAATCTCAAGCCAATCGTACCTCCAACAGGAATCAAACTTACTCATTCGGAACATTCCGATGTTCTCGAACTGAACGCCATTGTTAAAGCCACTTCATCGACCTTGTTAGACATGAAAGTCTACGACGAAAAGGATGGAAACCAAGTCTTGGTCTACGATGTCAAAGGGAAATTCTTGACAATGTCAAGAAAAGTGACGATCAAAGACGCAAATGGGAAAGAGTTGTACGTTCTGAAGCAAAGAAAAGTCAAATACCCGTTCAGTTTCTGGAGCGTTGATAGGGAAGGATCAAAAGATGATGATGATCAATCTTCGATTTCAAAAGAGGATTTTTCAGATGAAAAGGAAATCGAGGAAGAAGAAGCTCAAGAAGATTCCCGTGTCTTCGTTAGCGATGCCAAAGGTGGATTCAAATTGGACTTTCTGGATCTGGAAACTACCATCTTTCCAGATTCCAAAGATGGGAAAGAGAAGAAATTTAGCTTAAAGACTGGTCCTGTGAGTTAGAGCATTCTTTATACTCACATAAGTGCGTGAATCTATGAGACTGAAAGCGACTCTTTTGGTTTCATCCAACTCCTATCTTCGCAGTTGAAGACTATTTCCGACATCACTGATGGTGAAGGTAACGTAGTGGCTCATATCAATCGCACCACTTCGACCATGAAGAAGATTTGGAATCGTGAGTCTAGAGCAGAAACCAAGATCTAGAAAGAAAGCTCTCCGTCTGATCCTGATCTCTCTCTCACTCTCATCTTTCAGCTGCCGAGAATTATCTGATCCGAACTGCTCCCGGTGTAGATGCCTCGATGACATTGCTGATCTGCATTTGCTTGCACATTCAACTGGTCAATTATAAGATGGGAACGCTGTGGTGATCATTCTGCGAGAGAAGAGAGAGAGAGAGAAAGAGAGACGGGAAGAAGTTACGAGATAATCTTCGATGTGTAACGTGTAGCCTCGTCCAGATATCGTGCGAAATAATCTTCGAAGTGTAGCCTCGTCCAAGTAAATTCAGTCGATGATGAGACATAGCGAACAGGATGAAAAATCGTGGTGACATTATTCGAACATTGAGATCTATAGATGATACATTTTGAGGTTTCGCCAACCGATAAGAGAGACTGAGACGAGATAAAGAATGCGAAGCAACGATTGGTGACACTAAACAACCAGAGACTACTTTTTGGAGATGATTACGAGAGTGAGTTAAAGAGGAATGGAAAGCGAGGAGATTTGAAAAGCTTTAAATTGGTGGCTTTCAAGCTTTTACATCTTGAACGATGTTTTCTTCTTGATGATTGGCTTCACCTTTGTCGATACCACGAACCGATTCATCAGAGACACAGTTCTGACCCTTGCTGAGTTTACGATCC
>JASXTE010000125.1:0-112826 GCA_030280995.1 Hemileia vastatrix
AACCTTGAACCTTTTCGCTTCCGACAGCTCCACCAACTTGGAGATCATCAAATTCACAAGTGCTTTGCGAGTCGAGTGAATCGGATCTTCTTCTCTGATCAGAAGCCTGAAGAGTCGCTTCAGAATCGCTAGAGTAGCCGTCTGGTGCAAACTCTTCGCTTGGCTCGAATTGAGCCGTTCCGATTTGACCAGGGTCACTTTGAGTAAATGATTGGACGGATGAGCGATTTGAAGAACGGTTTCGACTGGATGGGGAGCTTGTTCAGATCCTAGGATGGAGACGAGGTCTTGTTGATGAGCAACTTCTCTGCTTGAGTTTTCGATGGATTCAGTGCTTTGCTCAGGCATTGGAGTGGTCGCTTACTTGACTGCATTCGCTGTTTTTGTTGGCTTTGGAGTTGAAGTTGGACTTGTTGAAGAAAAGCGCAGTAATGAACAGCATAAAGTTGAAACCGATGAAAGCGATGATGATCATGATTGGCTGTAGGAGATGAGATTCTGGATTATCGAAAAGTCAGAGTATGGGGAGAGCGTCAGATGAGGAACGAGTGAGAAGCGGATGGATGGTAGTGGATGGAGTGGATGGATGCATCCAAATTTGACCTACTACTCCAAAATACTCACCAGCGTAAAGCCTTTTGCATTCGGCGATGACAATATTCCAAATGAATTGGATAGATTCAACAGAGTTGAAAGAGCTCATGAAGTTCATGGTAGAGGTTTCGATGGCAAGAAGCCAGAGATAAAGTTGAGTTTGGATGCATTGGAGAATGACGTCCATTTTGGGTTAGAGAGTGAATAGAGGTTGGATTGATACTAATGAGATAGAAGAGTGAGTGAATGGATGGATGGATATGAATTTGCAACAATCGATGCGATGTGATGCGATGGTAAGAAGGAAAGAAGAAAATGAGAAGAAGTTCACCTTTTCATGCCTTTTTCGGAGCTCGATTTGACTGAGCCTCGCTCTCTTTCCTAGTCATGAACCTTATTTCAAGCTCAATAACTCTTCGAGCTCGGGGGCGAGACTCTTGAAACAGAGTCCAGACTGGTTTGGTCCCAATGCAGCGTCATTTCCAAAACTTGTTTTCCCTTTTTGGCAAGATGGCTATGCTCAAGAAAAGTCAGCAGTCTACCCCCTCTTTCAGAACGATACTTGTATGAAGGAACTCAGAACAACCTTCAAGTAGAAAGACCAAAAGGCGACTTTGCTAGGAGAGAGCGACGAGTTTGTGGCTTTGGAAGTTGGAGGCTGCATGGGGATAGATGGGGTTAACAGAGCTGTGTGGACCTTACTGGCTCGATGGAAATCAGAGATAGCACAGAATAAGTTTTTCCCAGACAATACAAAAGCATTGGTACTCATCTATCGAGCTTAAAGTGCAAGGGTGCCTCTGAAGCGAGTCCAGCACCTCGCTTTTCACTTTTGGCAAGCTCCAACAGCTCGAAAGACACTCAAAAATAGCCAAAGCGTCATTCAAAAGACTGAAACGGATTGATAATGAGTGAAATACTTCAAGAAGAGGTTGAAAAATGCAATCTGAACATGGGAAAGGAGCTGTCAAAGAAACAGAATCAAGCGCAAGTCTGACGAATGAGGCGAGATACAGGAAGTTCAAAAGAAGCCTTCGTCACTTTGGGACGTGTATGGTCTACTACCGTATCCGAATTTACCTTGAAGAGAAGTATAGAAAGATTGACTGGAAATTTCACTTTCGAAATGGCACTCGAGGTGCTCTTCTGGATGTCTTCAAGAGGTACTTTTCCTCGCCTGTTTCGATATTCGAGTCTCAAGGCACTGCAGGTCAAAACGATCTGGCTCAAGAATAGGAAGAAAAAGAATCAAGGTTTCCACAAAACAAAAAAAAGGTGAACCTCGTTTTCCTCATCGAAAGAGTGTTCAGCTCGAGAGAGGGCTCGAACCAAGCTCTGCTCTCGAATCCTCCTCCCAACGCTTTCCAAACGTCCAAAAACGCATAACGACGATACAGTTCTTCTGAACTAGCAAAAAGAGAAGATCACTCCCAACGTGGGACTCGAACCCACAGCCTTGCGATGACCAGCGCTTGAAGCGCTGAAGGTCTGAAATGTGCCCGAAGGGACTCTCTTAATAAGAGTCGCACGCTCTGCCAATTGAGCCAGCCGGGATAGAAAAGTGATGGTTGAGCGACAGTCAGAATTTTGCGTACAGGTTCAGTGCAGCAATTCTTCAGATGTGCGATTTTTGGGGTTTTTCGACGTTTTCTGCGCTCTTAGAGCCTTTTTAGCCTCCAAAATGGATTCTACACACTTTTTCAAAAGTGTAGGCAGGGACGGGAGAGAGCAAAGAGGCGAAGAAAACACTTTAAAGAATTTGGGTTGCAGCTCGCACAGCCAGCCTCCCTGACCTCTTTCACTTCCTAGAACGAGGCAGAAGAACAGTCAGTAGGTTTATAGAATCGTCCGAGATGCCTCTGAAGCGAGCTATACTCAGGAGATGCCTCTTCTCAGCTTGCTCTCCCTAGATGGGTTCACACCAGTCCCTTTTGACCTACTTTGCGCATGCTTTCAGTCCCTCAACAAACCAGAACAGAATGATTCTAGTCTTTCGAACCACATATTCGTTTGAGAGGAGATCTCTGCAGCGTCTCCTACTTTCGATACCCCGCTGCTTTATCTCACCTCTCCCACTCTCGCTCTCACGGATCAGACATTTTTTTGTTTCATAGTTTTCATTTCAGAGATTCGTATTGCATTTTACCCTACCAACAAAAGATCCTAATTCAAAAAGCTACAAAGCAGAAGAGAAGAAGGATAGAAAATGGGGTTCATTTGATAATTCTTTGTTTTTTCGAGCAGAACTAATTTCGTTTTTGTACCAAAAATTTGACAATCGTAGGCGTTAACAAAAGCATGACTAACAAGAAAGGGGACATGAGAAGAATAGCTACAGATTTAGAGAGGAGAGAGTCTCGAGAAGAGAGAAGGGAAAAGATTTCGATTTACAAAGAAAAAGAAAAGAGGTCAAGCTGAGGCTTGGAAGGGATTTGAGATATTGAGGTGAAAAGTTGGGTATACCAATCGTTATTTGCTACAAAAGGATGACTTGCAAAAACCTTGAAAGCTCATTTAAAGTTCAGTATGAGCTTTAGCACTTGCAGAAGAAGCTTTAGCACTAGCAACGGAAGCAGCTGAACTTGCAGAGATACTAGCGACTTTAGCTTCTTGTTCAATCTTTCCACTTGCATCTTGAACACCACCTAGGACTTGTCTAACACCATCTTTCAAAGAATCCAAGATACCATGACCTGATCCTCCAAAGTAAGATCCAGAAGAACCACCGTAATAAGATCTAGTGGTTCTCAAGAGTTGGTTACGATCAGATGGAATCTTGTCGGCAGTCAAACCTTTGGAACGTAGGAAACCTTTGAGACGAGCATCAGTCCAAGAGTAGTATTCTTGAGCAGTGTTGGATAGGTTTGAACCAGTGTTTGGAAGCTAGGTTGACTAGTTCGTCACGTTTGGCTTGAGCATCGGATTTCATGTATCCGTTGTTGATCAGCCACTGTTTGCGAGAGATGGGAATGCAGTCGAGAAAAATGCAGAAACAAGTCAGTTGGCTAGTCAGATTTGATTTGAGAAAACGAACACCCTTTGTAGGTAACGCTTGGATTGGAAAGCGAAACTCACGTTACGTAGATCAGAGTCGGTCCAACTACTCCAGATCTCATCATTGGCGTACTTGTAGTTGGATCTGACGAGATCAGTGTATTTGTCTCTCGAAGCTTCGTAGTCGCTCTTGATGACGTGTTGTCGATCAACCACTTGCGAAGGTCGGAAGTCTTCCAGGAATCGAAGATGGTAGAGGTGGTGGAGTAGTAGGAATCCTTGGCTAGAGATAGGTATTCATCACGAGTCTTTTGAGCTGGAGATTTGATGACTCCATTGTCTACCAGCCAGTTGTGCTGTCGAGATCGAGTGGAGTGAGAAGAGAGGGAAAGCGAAAAAGGAAACGACGTCAGAGTCTGAAGGGACGAGCGAGTGTCCCAGAATCGAATGAAGCAAAGAGAAGAAGTAGCAAAACTCACGAGGTAAGAATCTGAGAAAGCTTCGTAAGGAGCGTTGACAGTGGTAGAGTAGGCACTCTTCATCGAGCTCAAAAGTTCGTCTCTCTTAGCTTCGCTCTTGGTCTTGATGACACCATTAGCTTCCAACCAACTTCTAAGAGTATTGTCGTCCCAAGTAGAGTAAACATAATCAGTAGCATCATTATAAACTGAAGCTACAGTACCAGTAGCTTGAGCATAAGCACTTGAACCACTCTTGGAAGCAGATTTCGAAGCGTTCTTTGCATCTTTTTGAAGCTTGAGAGGCGGCAGATTGAATGGATTTAGAAGCAGAAGAAGCTGAAGAAGGAGCGTTTTTACTAATGGAAGAAGCGGCAGAAGAAGCAGATTTGCTTGCAGAGACTGAAGAACTTGAAGCCTGAGAGGTAAAAGAACCGTAGGAAGATGAAACCGGATAATACAAATCAGACAATGCGTAGGAGGAAACCGAGGATGCTATGGAATCTCCACTTTTGCTCACTTGAGATTGAACTGAAGAGGCTAAAGAATAGGCACTGTTTGCAGCTGCTGAAGCGTAAGATTTCGAGGAATCGGTGGCTGCTGCTGCAGCTGAGGAGATTGAAGAGTAATCATTCTTGGCCAAGACTACCAATTGTTCTTTGGTAGAAGTTGGAGCAATGATACCACGAATCTAAGAGGTAAGAACGTAGATCAGATCTAAGGAAAACGAATGGAAAAGTGGATCAGAGGAGGCGAGTGAGTGGCTGAGCACGAAGAAGTCGAAGAATGATGAATCGACGTAGAAGCTGCTATCCAAAGAGGTTGGATGGAACGATCTTCATACTATGCGAGGCATATATCCAATTCTGAATGCATCTTCTTGCAGCCCTTTTCCACCCAAACCTTGCCCTCGTTTGCCCAACGTGTAAGAACTCTTCTTTTGCTACTCACTCAGTCCAGCCGTCGAAGGCAGCCTTGAAGACCTTTTGTCCCCCAGAGGTAGCATCTTGAATCCAATCAGCTTGAGCCTGAAAGAAAGGAAGAGAGGAAGGTTAGGAGAGGAAGAATGGAAACGTGGAAGATGATGCGCAAGTGGAGGGCGAGGATGATGAGGAAGAGGTGGATTGGAGGCCAACGAAGAGGGTAAAGAGTAAACAAAGGAGAGAGAATAGAGATTGAGTATATATAAAGTGATCAGATGGGTTATAGCAAGAAGAGAAAGAGAGAAAGAGAAGAAGAGAGGTGATGATGAGCAAGTGTTGATCTCTGATGAGATGTTGATCTTAGAGAACTGAGAGATAGAGATTTACGATACTCACCGGTTGAGACAAGAGAGAGATGGAGAAGATTAGAACAGCTGCAGAGATAAATCTAGTAGAAAACCATTTTGCAAGAGAAGAATGGGTTGATGGAGAGAAAGAGAGGAAGATTATTTCGACGTTCTCTCTTTTGTTCTTTCGAGTGTGGAGCACAACGACCTAGACCCTTGGTCTGCTATTTTCAGCCCACTCGTCATGACTGAAACTATCTTTCTAACGACAATACAGGCTGCTTTATTCATGAAAAAAGATTCGACATCGTGAAACATCAGAGAAGCACAGAGGAGAGTTCGAACAGTCGTCGTGGTCCAAGCTCTTCCTCCTCTTTTTCCGTCTTCTCTTCTTCGACGGCAGCAGTCAGTCCAGTTCTTTCCTCATTTTCCATGATGATGATCCAAGCAATTCACGAGTCAGACAAACAGAAGATGATAAAGAGGAAAAGCAGAGACGAGCTCGCAATTCTTATAAAAAGGCTTTTTCAGATTTTAATTTAAGAGCATATTCAACTTCCAAAAGGAATGGAAGGCGTGCTTTGTTTACAGGATGGTTGAGGTTTGATAGGTTTCTTACGGTGATGGTAGAAGGCTGATTCACGAAGGCATCAGACGAAGCAGAGGGTTTGCATTTGGGGCTGAGCAAGAGAAAGAAGATAAGAGGTAGGAAGGTAAGAATCAGTTTCTGTCGTTTTGCTCTAACTGATGTCTGAGGTTTCATCTCTTTCGAG
Source organism: Hemileia vastatrix (assembly GCA_030280995.1). Taxonomy (NCBI): domain Eukaryota; kingdom Fungi; phylum Basidiomycota; class Pucciniomycetes; order Pucciniales; family Zaghouaniaceae; genus Hemileia; species Hemileia vastatrix. The sequence continues at coordinate 6,090 of JASXTE010000125.1, forward strand.
TATCCTAGCCCTGAATAATCGTTGTCTTTTCATTTCCACAGGAGGCGCAATGTTAATCGTCTGACCTCAAGTCTTGAAGAATGATGTCGATCTTCCCTCCTCAATCCAAAATTGCGTCCATCTCTTCTTGCTCCATGATTGCCATCAGATTCCTGCATGCTATTGAAATCTCAACTGAAAACTCACCGAAACCGACTACTTGGATCTGGCTCTCATCTTTCTTCTTTTACGACGAAGTCTTCTCATTCTCTTCTTTCTCCACTTGGCTCTCATCTTGTTATTACTGAAGTGGTTGTGGTTGAAGAGTTGGGGTCAGAATTAGTAGGGATGAAGTTTGATGAGAGAACAGGATTGAGATTTGAAGATTCCAAGACAAGAATAGCAAAGGAAGAAAGTTGGACAAAAGGAAGAGAGAAAAGGCAGGATGTCAGTAACGTTGATGCTTTTCCATTCAAGATTGATTGTGTTGATGTCGAAGGCTTTGCAATGAACTCACACTTAGTGAAAAGTAAGAAAAAGATGTGATGAGTGGTGTGGAAAGAAAGTCCAGCCATCTTCCAATCGAGCGAGCTCTTATGAACACAGCTCCACGTGGGAAGAGGTGCAGCTCGCTCAATAGAGATCTCGGTTTGTATCTTCTCGAGCAGAGAAAAGTTTAGATCTTACAGTGATGAAAACTTTATTCTTGAAGGGAGGAGAGGGGTCTCCAAGATTTTCAGAGAGAGAATGCTGCGGCCGTTGGAGAAGAGAGAGAGAGAGAAGAGAGAAGAAAGGCGCGAAGAGAGAGAAGAGAAAAGAATGAATCCAAAGCGGATTCAGGAATAATGGAAATCGCTCAAAAACTTCGCAGTCTAAGAAGCGAGCAGAGTGAAAGAGAGAAGGACATAAAAAACATCCCCTAGAAGTGCAGCAAAAGAGGAGGCTTGAAGTCGCTGGACCGCTTAGGAAACACCCCGATCTTGAGAATATAGACAAACACCTGAAGCTTTGAAAAGCCTACCGACTGTCGAAAGCAGAGCTCAAGGAAACACCTTTCTTCTTGCGGATTGAGGGCATCACTCTTGTTGACACCCATGTCTCTTAAAAGATACGTGAGCGTCTTGACTCGCATCGAAGTTGGATGGAAAGATATAGCTAATGTTTGCAGGCTAAGTCAAGAACTCAAGGCAAAGGAGCCAGTGTAGAGTCAGAACGTCAACAGCAAAGGATGACGACAAGTTCGCAACTCATCGACGACAAAGAGCAAGGCTCCTCTCTCTGCTTGCTGAAACAGTGAGATAGGCTCCATGAAGCGCATGAGATCTAGTCATAGACACGATTTGGAAGGGAATGTGTGGCAGAGCGTGGAGAGATGAGAACATGTAGGTAGGCTTCGAGAACATCCTCGTCAAGAGGTCGTCTGCTGTGAAGCATGGAATGAGAATGTATCTTGTGGCTTTCTAATTCCTATCACCCTAGCTTAGATCACTGTCAAACATGAGCACTTCCCCTGGCATTTCAAGAGCGAAACGGAACCTTTGTTTGGAAGAAGGCTGCTTGAAGCGCTCGAGTTGATCCTTCTTTTGACAATGAGGGTTTCTCTTGACAAAGAAGGCTTCCAAACGATCGAAGTCTCTCGATTTCAAGGAAGCATTTTCTCAGAGGGACTTCGAAAGGGAGTGGGCAAACGAACGATCATCCGAACGTCTTGTCGCTCTTGCTGAGATGGAACTCACCCTTGAAACCATTGCATCCTTCAACAAAGCAAGTCTAAATCTCGACAAGAACTCTTGTTTCTCACACTGTCTTTGGATCTCTCAGTCCTATCTTAACTTCCATTGTCACTCTGTTCTAGGGATACTTACTCCAACAAGCCAGCCAGCCAGTGTATCGTCTTCCTTAATTCGAAGCTAAGCTTGTACACACTTGGTACTCAACGCAACTAATACAATGGACGACAATTTCGATTTGTATGGTGTAAGTGTTATTCATGTCCCTTCTCATCTCATGTAGCCGTGTCAAAGTAGAGCATAGAGAGAGAGAGAGCCGAGGAGAAGAGACAGCAGGATAGGCAATGAAGGATGATTGGTACCGGATGGATCTCCTCCAGCTAATTTGTTGCAGAATGCATGTCAATTGATTTGATTTCATTTGTAACAGAAGTACACTCGTTTGGAAATAAAATTAAAGTAACATCTACAAGAATTGGAAATGGTGATCTGTGTCTCTTGATTGGACTTGTAGTAACTCTTCTATCTGTTCTTCTTTTCTCATCTTTGCTATCCTTTTCCCCCTTTTCCTTCATGTTGAACATATGGAATCATTCCTGCTCCTCTGTTAATCTCTGTTTCATAGGACGATCTCTACACGGATGTCAAGGTCGAGGAAGAAGAACCACAACAGCAACAGCAACAACAGCAGCAGCAGCAGCAGCAGCAGCAGCAGTCGACTTCGAGTGGAAGTGGTGCTGTAAAGAGACAGAGAGAAGACAGTGCTGCAGAAGAGGTGAGTTTGGTTTGTGGCTCGTATAGGCTGAAGAAGTGTAGCGTTTCGAAGAAGGATGAGAGTGCTTGATACGTCAAAGAGACTCAAATGTATGCCCTCCAAGATGCAAAGCATGCTTCCTTTGTCTTGCTTCTGTTTCGTTTAAAGGATCATTACTAGCAATCAGTACAGCCGAGGAGAGCCTAACCCTCCAATCTAGACGAGAAAGGCTTTCCTAACTTCTATCTTCTCTCCATCTCTCTCCTCCCCTTTCTCTACTTGAGCAGCGCACTTCTTTCCAATCTTCCAGTCAGCACGAGGAGAGAGAGCTAGCTCCTGCACCTCGTAAACCTCTTAGCAACAAACCAAAGGTCACGGATCCTAGCATCCAGAATGCTCTTTACGTAGCAGAGCTCAATTGGGTTAGTGTCGAACGAGAGCTCGTTCAAGGGAGCCTCTTCAAGCTTCGAAATTATTGACTGAATTTCTCTCGAGATGATCAGAGGCGATGTCCCACGTCCTTACTTTTTCGCTCTGTTATACTGACTGGGCCACCTTTCTTTGTCTCGTCTTCACTACAACCTTCCTTTTTTTCTCGATGTCCTTCCAATTTCCGAAGTGGTCAACTGATGAAGAACTTCGTCAAGCTGCCAGAGAAGCTGGTCTTACAATCGATTTGGGTGATATATCTTTCTCCGAGCATAAAGTAAATGGAAAGTCGAAAGGGTGAGTCTCGAGTTGCGAGTGTCGGATGTCGAAGATCGATGAATTCTGTTGCTGCTCGTTTCACAGAATCGATATCGAACTGCTTCTCTCATTCCTATCCTTTTCCCGTTTTTCAGAACTGCTTGGATCGAGTTGAACAACGAGGACGAAGCAAGAATACTTTTGAAATGGTTCGAGAACAAGTAAGTCGCTTTTCCCCTCAATCGTTCTTTTGTCTGTCTCATATTAGGTGTCCTCACCTGAAGTAATTCTGACTTTTTTGCCTATTTCTGTCTTGTACCCCTTTCGACTGCGTCTCGCCCTCCAGTGACTTCGGTGGAAAGAGAGCTTTGGTCACACTTTCGACTTCAGCCATGGTAATCATTTAGGAATGCAGGCAAAGGTAAGATAGAGGCTCGAAGAAGAAGCAAGATTTGACTTTCTCGTTTCCAAATCCGTCAACTCAATTCATGTTCTGACCTGTGACTCTCTTCGAATCTTTTCAATCATCTCTCAGACAATTCTGGAAAGCAGAACGATAGACAAGGAGGCGGAATGAACAACAACAGGATGAACAACAACCGAATGAACAACAATCGAATGAATAATAATCGAAACGACAACATTACAGCTCCAATCGCTGGAGCTCCAATCAGAATGGGAGGTCCAACTCCGACTGGACCTATGGCGATGGGACTCCCATCTGGTCCTGCCGGAATGAATCCGATGATGATGGGAATGATGAATCAAGGTGGTAGAGGAGGGTTCATGAACAATAACATGGGAGGTATGGGTGGTAGAGGCGGTGGAAGAGGAGGTTTCAATAATGGTAGAGGTGGTGGAAGAGGTGGAATGATGGGCGGGAATGGGATGATGGGAATGAATCCTATGATGGGCCAAGGTCATTTCGTGAGTAGTTATGAGTCGATGTAGCTCTTGAGCTACCGAATAAATCTGTCCCTACATCTCGTTTCTCTGACCCAACTTCTTCTCGCTCTTTCTGTTTCGATCGATTCCTTCAATTGCCCTCTTTCCACCTCCTGTGACTTCGCGAAATAGAATCCACAGTTCTTCGGTGGTGGAAACAACATGATGGGAGGTGGAAACAACAACGGAGGCGGAGATGATCGAGCTAACAAGAGGCATCGTGGAGAGGAACAATGAGATTGACACTTCATTCTTTTCGAAAACCATGTCTTGCTCTCCTTCCTTCTCAACACATGAGATCTCCCGTCTGCTTTCTCTGATTTCGATCCTGAAGATCCCTTCTCACTGTTTTTCTTTCGCTCTTTCTACTTTGCATTGTTTCCCTTCCCCAGACTCCCCTTACCTTACGTTTGCGTCACTCTTCACTATTTTTGTCTCTTCCTCAGGATCAAGTGTTCTCCTTGGTATTCTCGATTCAATCTCTTCGTGAACTGTGTGCGACTCGAAGATTTTCGGTGACAACGAACGTGTGACGTCGAACGAGAGCAGATCAAAGATGGTGAGATTTCGTTCTTCCACTTTTCTTCTCGTAACATCACCATCAAATCAAGATGTCTTCCAACAAATTGACTGCTTCTAAGATGGCAACTATGCTAGAAGAGACTCTGATTCCAGTCTTCGATTATCTAGATGCACCAACTCTAATGCAGTCCAGAGAGATCTGCAAAAAATGGAAGGACGTGGTAAACGGAAATCGCTCTCTTTGGACTCACTTCTATCTTGGAGAAGATAGCAAAGTTTTCAGCCAGACTAAGTTTGATCTATTTGCAGAGAAGTCAGGTAACAGATTAGTCGGAGTTGAGATACATCAAGACATAAGACAGAAAAGAACAAATTTTAGGGACGTAGTTTTTTTTGAGACTCTGTTAAGATCCTCTGACTCTCTAAGACACTATTGGCATGTTCGTCAAACTGGAAACTCCTTTATTATGAATGCTAAGCAACTTTTGGAACTAAGCAGTATCTGCTACTACGGATTTGTCAGTAAGTCACCCATCTTAACATCAGATCGAAGAATCGAACTTTCACCAAGGTCAAGTCTAACGGCCAGAACTGCCTTCACTAGACTCCATTTCGGAATGCCAATTGGGGATAGGCTATGGAATATCTTGGAAGTGTACTCTCCAACTCTGAAACAGCTTTCCATCTGGATCCGCGATTTCTCCCCTCCCAAGAGCAAATTTCAGTTCCCTCGTCTTATGATCCTGGAAATTACGGTCTCACAGAACCATCGTTACGCTCCTAGAAGCAGAGACTTACTGGAAGCTCTTCAAACACCGAGCTTAGAGGTCTTTTCCCTTAGTGACCAGAACAACTTGAGCATTCCATTTGGTTTATCGTCGTCTTTAAAGCAGTTGCATCTTTCCTATTCCACCAAATTACCATATTGCATTGAGAATTTGTTAAATTTGAAGTCCGTCTATCCAAAACTAGAAGTGTTGAGACTGGATCAGGGAGTGACGTTCGATTTGAAGGACATGTACGAGCTGTTAAGATATCGTCAAGGAGCTTCTCGAAAAGGAGGGATGTCGGGCATCAAAAGATTGGGAATCGATACTAAAAAGATGTCTAGCTTCTCTCAATCTCAATTCAAGGGACTGGTAGAAGATCTCGAGAGAACTCAGTTTAGCGGTAGGGTTTACAAGGTCAAACTTGGTTTTTGAAAAGGTGAGTCTCAGGTCTCAACTCTGGTGCCGAATTTGAGATTTAGAGGGTAGAGCTTTCACTTTTCACTCCCGATGAAGACACGAGAACTCATTCAATCCCTTTTCTCTAGTCTCTTTCACTTGACACAGCTCAATCAGGTCATTGAGGTCTCAGAAGTGTGAGGGGAAGACGAGAGTGTCGCTACTGGAATGACAAGATCTCATTTGGAAAGAAATACAAATCTCAAACCTTCTTTCGTGTTCTTCTCCTTCTAGCCCGTTCTCCGCAAGACTTTCTCTTTCAATTTCTTCCATCCTATCCCACTTTGTCTCGACCCTCTCCATCTCAATCGTTTTCCTCGTCGCTTCCCTCATCGCTACTGAAATCGAACAAACGATAAGCCTTCTGATGCTCAGGCAGCTTTGCCCAAGCCTGATAACCTTCCTCTCCATCTGCAAACTCTTCTCTGAAATAGGTTCCATTTCGAATGGTCTCAACAACTTCTTCCATACTCATATCACCATAGATCCTTTGATGCTGAAAGATGTGGATGTCCGTGTTCTTTTGGTTACCAATTCCGTTTCTCAATAATCTTAAAACCTTCTTGAATTCAGTGCCACCAGGTTGAATCAAACGATAGAACTTCTCGAAACTTTGTCCATCTGGAAGTGGCTTTCTCATTTCTGTCAGATCGATCAGCTTATCCAGTTCCAATCTCAAGGTTTTTCCCGAATGATCCTTGACATTCTTGCTCTCTGTTTCTAATTCCTTGACTGTCTCCGAGCCCAAAATCTCGACCAAAACCTCTAACAAACGAACAGCGCTTTCTTTCCAGTAGTGAAGAGAATGCACTTTCATTGTGGAAAAAAGGTTCTTGATCTCTGAAAGGGGGAGAAATAACTTGGCACTCTTGATTTGCTTGATAAAGGGCTTGTTTCTGTGCTTTGAAGTAAGAATTGACGGAAACTTGGGGAATCATGAGATGTTTTTTGAGTGGATTTGCTTGATTAGAAAGAGCTTCTAGTTGTCCTCGATTGCCCTTCATGAAGTGTCTCGAAGCAAATGATACCATTTTGCCACGAGTGTAGGTGTCCAGATCGGTTTTGAGGTGAAGTGACTTTGAAACCAATGACTGAATAAACATCTGGTAGATCTTTTTGCCTTCTACTTCTGAGTACTCGAACTCTGATTGCGCCTTCAGAAGAAGGTCTTCAGCAGTCGGTGCAGGTTCAGGTTTGAGACTCATTCCTAGAGAGGAAGAATAAAGAGATGGATGATATTATAGCTAGTATCAAACTTGGTATGATTTTGAATCCTGGAAAGGGGTGGGAAGCTAGAACTCACCTTGAAATTCAGATTCGAGCATGATGAAACCGAGTGATGAAGCTGTTGCTACTGAGACTACTTAGTGTGATTAAAGAGTCCGAAAGTTGTAAAGGAGATCGACTTGTAGGGCTTAAAACTTAACCTTTCAGTAGAATGACAAGGTAAGAAGGTGAAGAAGAGAAAGAAGAAATTTTCGCTCGAACAATCGAATCAATCTAAGAGCACCGCTTTCCGCACGAACCTCAATCTGATTTTGATTTTCCTCTCATGCAAGCGCACTCATCGATCTTTGCTTCTTTCATTGAGCAGTTCAAATTTTCAATAGATTAAAAGCGTGGTAGAAATACAAGGAAATCATAATGACAGGATGTTACAATCAAATCGCAATAGATAATAAGTAGAACGAGCAAGAGATGAGCGAAACGGAGATGATGAAAGAAATGAGATATGAAAAAGTTCAAAAGTTCAGAACCAATGGACGAGGAAGGACATCTGGAGAATGAGCACGAAATAATCTCTCTCTCTTTAATCTTCACTACCATCCTCTCCCAATTCCAATTCCAAGTCATCTTCCAACTGTCTCAAGAAACTTTGATCAATCTCACTTCCATCAGTGTCCTGACTAGCAGCTATCATATCTTCTCCATTTTCTTCGTCTCCAAATTCAGAACCAGTCTTGTTTCCATCGCTTTTTCGTCGATCGTCATTCTGATCGGATTCATTACCAGAATGAATCGTTTCACTTTCTTTCAGTTTCGACAGACCAGATCTAGACTTGGCCAACTTCCTTCGTTTGCTAAGAGGAGACTTGTCAGAACTTGACGATCCATTTTCTTCGTCGTTGTCTGTAGAAGCTCCAGATGTCGAACGAGAGTGATTCCCATTGAAGCCACCTGTCGAATTCCTACCTCTCTTGACTGATTTACCTTTCGTTCGACTTCGATTGCTGAAGAAATGATTAGAATTCAACAACAGAATGGGAAGGACAGGATTAGAAAGAGTTCAAGAAAATCTGAAACGCCGACGCATACATTCTACTTCGATTCCACTCACCTTGCATCTGTTGCATATCCACCACCATCTGTGTCTTCGTCGTCGTCGTCATCTGATAAGAAAGCATTGACTTCATCCGCAGCTTCATCCCAAGCGAAGCCAGCCATTCCTTCTCCTTCCCCACTTCCTTCCCCATCATCTTGACCAATTTCATCCTCTCCAATTCTATCCATTTCAAAAGCGAATGGATTTCCAGCTTCTTGTTCAGCAGCTAGAGCAGCCATAATGAGTCTATCTTCAGCTTCTTGAGTAGCTGAGATCAGAGGAGGGTCAGGTAAAGGACTTGGAGTTCTCTTGTTATTCGAGATTTCGAAAGGAATCGGTAAAAGATAATCTTGCTCTGGAATTCTGGTCCAAGAAGCTATCGATTCGTTGAACCAAGTCGGCCAAACCACAGAAATTGATTTATGTCTTTGACCGAGTTTGACCTTTTCTGTTAATTCTTTGGCTGCAACTACGTGAGTGACTGCTTTGTTGAGTTCTAGATAACATTTGGCTCCGAAATCTTCAGCCATTCGCCAGACTTCGGTGCTGTGAGAAGAGGGTTACAAAGATTGACCTGGGTGTCAGAAAGTGAAGCTAACTCATAGCTGCAAAGCGAGCTCGAAAGAAGTTGGCGAAAAAAGTAATACTCACTTGACAGGATCAGTCTCTAATGGCCACATCGAAGAGAAGACAATCCCACATCCTCTGAGAACAATCGATTTGAGAGAACCGATGATATCCTCCACTTTCGGTTTCGGTCGCATTGCAGCCTCCAACATTTCTTGTTCCGTCGATTTCGTCTGATTTCCTGTCGTTCGAGAACTCTCTACGCTATCCCATTCAAGATACCACCTCGAGTGAACTTCGAGAAGAATCTGAAGAAAGTAGAACAAAACAAGATTCGAAAGCAGTGAATTGTGAGAAACAGTCGCAAAAGACAGGTGAATTTAGAGATAGAAAGAATAACTATATTGAAACTCACCTTTTCCAGCCGATCCAATTCCCTATCATCATCACTCAGAACAGCTCTGGTAGTAGCTGCGATATCATTGAGATTGACCACCGGAATGACACTCGAATCAGAACTCATAGTATCATCATCGTCTTCATCGTCTTCACCTTCGATTTCCGTATTTTTATCTCCTTCAGTCTCATTTCCGCTTCCAGTCGCAGCTTTCCCATCAGCATCGCTTCCACTTTCTCCTTTTGAGTTCTCTTCAGGTTCGACTACTGATTCTTGAGATTTTTCCTTCTCCTTCCCCTTCTCGCTCTGACCTTGAGAAGGATTCGAAACTTCAGTATTCGTACTTCCTTCATTTTTCAACTTCTCGTCTTTAGCCTGTTGCATCCTAGCCAAAGGTCTATTCTCTCTCTGTTCGTTCAGAGCAATCTGTTGAGTTTGAACTTGTTTTGCAGTTTCTGGATCTTGATCCTGGTTTCCAGAATCGATTGAGATTGGGATAGAAGAAGAATCTTCTCCAAGACTCGTCGAGGAAGTTGCAGGAGATGGAAGAGTTGAAGAAGATGAACTTGATGCATCGGAAGACAGCGAGTGATCAGAAGGAGATTGCAAAGATTGAGAAGCTTCGGTTTGAGGGAGAGGAGTTGAAGGTGCACCAGTTGGAGCTTCTGGAACTGGAGGAAGGAAAGCTCCATTGATATCTCCAGTCGCAGGGAAGAAAGAGACTATCCGATAGCAAGATCGAAACGAAGAAAAGAAAGGCGAAGAAACATGTCAGCTTCAAAAAGAGTACTCACAGAAACAATTCTCACAACAACCGTCGAGAAGACTCACAAGGAACCACCTTGACCAAATTAGGACTATACTCCCAAACATCAGCCCTGTCATCAATAGCAACCACCATACTAGTGTCGGCAAACAATCTAGCCAAACTCTTCCTTTGAATACTACCACTTTCATCTCTTGAAAGGATTCGATTCCCAAAGAATTTCCCATCTCTATCTATCAGTTTGCAAACGCAATCTGCATAAGATCTAGTACCCATAGTATAGACATGTAGCTGATACTTTTTCGAAAGGGTTTCCAAGAAGGAATTCAGATGAGGTCTAGGTTTGACATAATACCACATCCCACCTTCTAAAGTTGCTTTTCTGATCTTTGCTTCTACCGAAGGTGATGTTGAATTTGAAGATTGATCCTTATTCTTGGATTTCGAAGATGAATTTGAACTCGAAGTGTTGTCTTTTCCATTAACTTTTTCCTTTCCTTTACCTTTATCTTGCTTCGATTCTTGCTCTTGCTTTTGTTCCTCTTCCTCTTCAAATTTCATTTCTCTACCATCAGCTCCCAGAAAGAACTTTCCGACATCTTTCAAAACCTGATGATTAGGATTGGAAGTGTCATTCATGAATTCACCAACACTTCTATCGACAGTTGCATGGATGATAGTTTGATCCAAATCGATGACTAGAGCCAATTTCCTTTGACCTAATAAATGAGCTGTTGATTCTGTATCTAATCTTTTTGCTTCTTGAGTCGATACTTTGACACCATCTCCATCGTGAGTCATTGGAGCTGAATTGGCTATCTGTTCACTGGAGAAATGAGAGAAGAGAGCGAAAAGGAGAAGTGAAAATGAGTTCCGTGGTTGGATATGAGACCTTGTATGCATAAGAAATTTGGCAGATTGAACATCGACATGCTTGATAAAGACTTGGTTGAGTGGATGTAATGGGACTTTGAAGATCAAAGAGTGATCTTGCTGAACACTTTCACCCCGCTTCATCCATGGCTGATCTCCTCCAACACGAGGATCCCAAATGGTGTAGAAAGAGTCGATTGGATTGATTCGAGCTTGCTGAGCTTGTTCCGAGTAAGCATACATTCAGTTCTGAAGGCTGAGTGTCGTCTGCTCTGCTCTTCTGAGCTTTGCTTTTCGGATTGCCCTCGAATCCATTCAAAGTTGCAATCTCCAGTTCGATTTGATCCCTAGACTATCCTTTCTACTCACTCTGATAGATAGACACCGCATACGCCACACATGTTACCAAAGTTGATTGGATGATGGCAATTGTCAGTCGAGAGTTGCATCCCAATCATTCCAGTGTCATCTCCCAATCCTATATCGAATTCTATCTGACTCGAATCCATTTTTGTGTTGGATGATGATGTGTATATGGGAGATGACTCTACTCTTTTAGAGCATCGATTGGCTTGAAGGAGCAGTGAATCTTGTAGGCTGAATGAGTTGGAGGAGAGATAGAGCAAGCTGCAGTCGATACACTGCTTCAAGCTCCACGTGAAATCTTTTGCTCAGCCATCAATTCTCTTAGTTGAAGATAATCTTTCATTTCATGAATATGGATTGCAAAGAGCACAAGTTAGACGCTGACATCGCCAACCACACGCAGCCTCATCGCTGCCTCTCTCTGGCTGCTCAACAGAGAGACCGCCTCAGGTCAACTCGAGCTGCTGTTTTCCTCTCATTCTTCCTCCATTCCATCCCAGGAACGAGTGCTTTTTTTATCATCTCTGGATATGGAACGCGTGTTGATTGAGATGCGCAGGAGGCTTGCCGTTCTCATCGAATGAGAATCGAACGATCGTTGTTCGAATTGCTATGACCTGATGGAGCATTCGTTCCCTTTTCAATCTTCTCTCTCGACCACAACAATCCTATTTCTTCAAAACATAATGGCTGGACAGCCATTCCAGACCATCATCAACTACTTTACGACAAACCACTCTCAATTATCCTCAAACATGAAACCAACCATCGCTCTAGGATTAGAATCATCACATCCGACTTCAATCTTTCAATCAAGGTCTTTTCTCTTGATCTCTCTATCTCTGGCAGTTCTATTTCTATTCAAGTCTCATCAATCATCCAAGAAATCAAAATCTAAGACTGGTCTATCTCCACTAGGAGGACCTAAACGAGAGTCTTGGTTAACAGGCAATCGACTGGTTGGAAAGAATCTCGCTCCAGGAGCTCAAATGACTGAATACATGAAGGAATTTGGTCATGTCTGGATCTATCCTGATGGTTTTGGTAGTCAGAGATTGTACATCTCGGATTACAAAGCTTTGAATGCTGTCCTTGGAGATAGTGAGTAATTATAGCTTTTTTCTTGAATCTCGTGTGTCGAACCCCCTTGTCTTTGCATTTTGGCTCATGCTTTTCCTTTCCTCTCCTCGATCTCCTTTCGACTTTTTTTTCTTGGACACGAACAGTCAATAACTTTGAAGCAGTTCGTCTCGATGCTGACAAGGCCCTCTTGCCCTTTGAAGCTTGAAGACGAGGTCGAGTTTGCTGACATATCCTTTCCCCCCTGTGCTTCGATCTCTCCTCGGTGTACTCGCTCCCCTTTGATCAGGATGCTATCAGACAAGAAGCCATGAAGTTCACAGTAGGAGATGGAATCATCACTAGATTTGGAGGAGGTGAGTGTTCCAGGTTGCTCGGACGTCCCTCCCCTTCCCCTTTTTTCTCCTGACTTTCTAGTTTTGACTCTCACTAACTCACGAACATCTTGTTCTTTCTCCTCAACTTTTCAAGAACATAAACAACAACGAAAGATCTTAGGGCCAGCCTTCTCAGCTGGACAATTGAAAGCTCTAGCTCCAGTTTTCCTAACAGCAGCGAAAGATCTAGCAGACAAGGTTGAATCAATCATGAACAACGGAGGTGAATCAGAATGGACAAAGAATCCAAACGAACCGATCGTAGACATGGTTCAATGGTTTAATTGCGCTTCTCTGAATGTGATTGGTTTGGCAGGCTTTGGAGTCGATTTCGAAGCTCTCACGAATGGAGACGAGAATCATCAACTCGCAAGAGGCTTCAAGAGGATTGTAGAAAGTACGCTTGGTGATGCAAACTCTGGCTTCTTTGCCTTGCTACTGTTCTCTATTATGTATCCGAAGGCTTTTAGTTGGAGAGTGATTGAAAGGAATAGAGTCATTTGGAAACAGAATAAATGTGAGTGATCTGAGAAAAGATCTTCTTTTTACCTCGATGTCTTACTAGAACCAATCTCTACTTGCTTCTTTCACTACTCTTTTCAGTAATGGCAAAAGTCACTGATGAATTAGTTAGGACCAAATCGGAAGAGATCAAAAAGGAAATGGACATGGAGAAGAACAATCATTCGAAATCTGAAATCTTTAGTGGCAAGAAGGATTTACTTCATTTGTTACTTAAATCTAACATGGATCCAAGTTTGAAACCTTCTGAAAGGATGAGTCAGGAACTTTGTAGAAGTCAGATTCAATTCTTCTTATGTGAGTTCTTCGAAAATAAAGACCAATCTTTAGACGCTGGAAGCAAATTCTTTTGGATTCTTCTCGTAACTTCTATGTATGCTGACTGGGATAATAACGATCTATTCTTCCAAATCTTTCTCCTCTCTTCAGTCGCAGGTCAGTCACAATTTCGCCAATCTATCGCTGTCTTTCGTCATCAAGGAAATTATCGCTGACTCGCATCTCTACCCCAAATTGTCTCATCTTTATCTCCCTAATCGCACCTCACAGGACATGAAACTTCAGGTGAGTTGATGATCTTTCGAAAAGTCTATCTTTTTCCACTCTCTATCGTTCCTAATCCTAATTTTGTTCTCATCTTTCTCCCTTCATCTTCCAGCAACTACCTCAACTTGGACACTTCATTATCTCTCAATTCATCAAGAAGTCCAAACTTCTCTTCGAAATCATATCTTGGCGAATCTAGACGTCCTACGTTCGGATCTAGAAGCTCCAGAGGGCAAAGTCATCGACAATGTCATTTTGGAAACTTTGAGATTGGTGCTACCTGTTCCTTATAGTGAAAGGATCAATGTTGGAGAGGATCTCAATATTCCTTTGAGTGAACCTGTGGTGGGAAGAGATGGAGAGAAGATTAGCTCGGTTAGGGTTCCGAAGGGTGAGTAGAATCGAATTTGGATTCGTGAAGTGGGAGTGGGAGACGCGAGATTGTGAGACTTTTTTGCTGATGCCCCCTCTTTTTTCTTGCTTTTCGGTGATCTCTTTTATGAAGGAATGGGAATCGTTCTTGGTCTACAACAAGGTGAGTTCAAACAAGAAGAAAGTGCCACTGCAAAAGCTTTCTCTTTGCTGACTTCGTCTCTCTCTCTCTTTCTCCCGCTCATGGCTAGCCAATCTCGACGAAAGACTCTTTGGACCTGAGCCTGAAGAATGGAGGTGAGAATTGAAGAGGGCAGATGTAGAACAAAGTCGAAGAGAAGCAAGTCTCGAATCCTCACGCTTGACCTTTCTCACTTTCTTTCAGACCTTCTCGATGGGAAAATCTACCGGAAGCCCATGCCAAAGCTAACATGCCAGCCTACGGACTCTACTCTTTCCTAGGTGGACCAAAGGTTTGGTTAGTACTTCCTCGAGATGAGATCCAAAATGTAAAAGAAATCTCGAATGTTACTGGCTTCGTGTTGACATTCTGCATCTCTGTCCGTCCTTGTCTAATTTCCTCTCCTCCTCATCCTTCCAACACAGCATCGGAAACAGATTTGCAATCCAAGAAATGAGAGCCTTCATGATTGAACTTTTGAGTAGGTTCAAGTTTGAACCAGACACGAGCATCAAGATTCGAGCTCAATATGCAATCGTGACGAAGCCTGTCGTCGATCTCCCATCCAGCAACAGCAATGAGGCTCCAAAGTCGAAAGCTGGAATGCCTCTGAGAGTCAGTAGGATTTGATTTGGGTCTTGTAGAATATGTACGATGCTTCAGTGATGCAAGGCCAGGACTTGTGCGTGTGTTTTCTTTTTCTGTTGATTTCTTAGCCTTTTGTTTGTTTCTGTGACTGAACGATGTTATGAAATGCCGATAAGAAAAGTCGAAGAGAAGAAGAGGAGACAATGGAGAGGAAAGAGGGAAAGGAAGAAGACGCAGTTTCCTGTTTGCTGATGACCGAGTAGAGATGGAAAGATTGAATGCTTCCCCTGCTTCCAATCCCAATCCAAATGGTAGCCTTGATCCAAGACAAGTTTCCAACCCAATCTCAACGAACAGCAATCTTTCATCAAACGCAACGAACCCGACGAGTGCATTTACTGGATCCAATCCAAACTTGAATCTTCAGCAGCAACCATCGATTGCCAGACCTGCTTCAAATCAACAATTCTTCTCTTCTAATCAACAACCGATTGCTTCCAGTAGCAAAAACACTTTGGAATCGTTGCAAAGGAATGGGAATAATCCGAATGGAATCCACAATGGCAGACCTACTGCTGGTGGACAGAGCTTTGCTCGAATTGGAAATGTGAATCAGAATCGCAATCTAGTCTTGAATCGACCGCAGAGTCAGTTGGATGAGAATCAGAGAATCAAATTTCAGATTCATTCAAAGTGAGTAGATCGATTGGAAATGGAACTTGGAGTGGGGAGATTGCAAAGACAAAGAGAGAGCAACAAAAATAGCAAGGCAAGGGAAAGCAATTCTTTAATCAGCCTTCTCTCTCTCATTACTTATCGTTTGATTACTATGAACATGTATTTTTGGCATCTCCCTCGATCTTTGTCCAACAAGACGTCGAGCTTGCATCTGTCTCCTTCTACTTCATCTCTCTGACCCAACTCCTCCTTTCCCTTTCCTTCTCAGTTTCTCCTCTGCCCTGCGTTCAGATCATTCCAAAATCTTATCTCCAGACTATCAAACTCCATTCACAGGAGTGGTCGATGCCTTGTCGAGATTGCTTCCCTATCACGTCTACGACCTCGCAGAAGAAGAACTGTTATGGGCAATCGAACAACCCGTAGTTCCTCAAGAATGGTGCGATCCAGAAAGAGAGAAACAAGCAGAAAAGGAATTTATAGAAAATTTCGGAGATGGAGATGGATTGAGAGAATTCTTGAAAGAGGAGGAGAAGGAGGAGAAAGATCGACGGAAGAAGAGGAAAAGAGAATCTCAAGTAAAGGATGAAGAAGAGGAGGAAGATTTCTTCAAATCTTTGGGATGGTTATCTAAAGAAAAAGGGAAAGGGAAAGAGAGACAAATCGATCTAGAAGAAGACGAGCAGGCGAAGATCAAATTGGAGAAGGAAGAAGATCAAACTCAAGATTCAGGAATAGACGACGAAGAATTTTCGATTCCAGGTTCAGATTATCATCCATATCCACTTTCTCTAGCTCTTTCATTCCATTCAAGACATTCCAAGCTCTCTGATCGATTGAGAGATTTACAGAGAAAATCTCAAACTTCCCATTTAGACTCTAGATTCCAAGACGTTTCCTTAGTTCAATTGGAAAGGTTAGCATTACAAAAAGATAAGGATCTGTACGCTGAAAGAGTCAATGAATTGAAGGAGTTGAAATTGGAAGCCTTGAAATTAGGAATCAAGACCCCTGGTCAACAACCACCGATACAACCAGGTTATTCTCAATCTCCATCTTCATCTCAATCTCAGAGACCTTCACCTACTGTTCAGAGTTGGAATGGTTCTCCTCAACAACAAGCTACGGGAAACCAAGCAGCTCAGACGAATCAACAGATCAGAAATCCAAATTATACCAACAATCAAGTTCATCAGAATCCAACTTCGCAGAATAGATCTAATCTACCTCAATCTCAACCTTCTTCTTCGAATCAAACTCAATCCCAATCTCAAAACCCTTCCAATCCTTCTTCTTCTTCTCAAAAACCCGGGTCTGGATCTGGATCTGGAAATTCCATTCCATCTCATCCAATTCCTTTACAAATCCCAATCACTCATCTCTGTAGATTGACGAATTTAGGTATAGTTCCAATCCCTTTGCCTCATTTAATCCCCATTTTACCCAAATTACAAAGTGGGGAAAGATTGGAAATTGGGGAAAGTACTAGAGCTAGAAACCCTCCTTCTGATCAAGAACATGCAGCTATGCTTTTGGGAATCACTGAGAGAGAGAATTCCGATGGTCTTGGGAATACTCAAATGTTGAACATTAGCGTAGTTTTGACTAAGTTTGATCCCAAACAATTGTCTGGATTGGCGGGGTTGATGCAGGAACTTCAGGATGGGAATAAAGGGAATGCTAATAGAGGTGGTCAGAAATGAGGAAAGAAAAATAAGAGGTGGTTTGATGGGATGCTAGGAACTTGAGGGAGAAGGAGATAGAACTCGAAATGAGAAACTCAAACGTCTGAATTTTCCAGTCGATGAGAGAAACATCTCTCTGTTTTCCATTCCTTGGTCTCTTTGTTACTCATGCTGTAATTGTATTTTAGATCGAAATCAAGCCAATAATCGAACATGATCGCAAGATTGACGGACATTAACCGCCTCTTTTCTCGAACGCTGCAAGACGACAGCACTCGAAGCTTCTAACCTCTTTTCATTCATCATTTATAAAATCATTCTCAGCGCCTTTCTTCGATCCTTCAGAAAGCCTGTCCGTTCCTCTGGAGACGAACACAGCCAGAGATTCTTCCCTTTCGAATTCGCTCGCTCTCATCTGCTACTCTCCATTTTTCTTCGAACAAAGTCGTGATATGCGGCAACTTTCTTATCTTCTGACCTCTTTAATTTCCTTTTGGTGTCTTTTCGTCAGGCTTATCCAGAGCGGATCGGATGAGATAGGGGCTAATGCTCGAGAAGATCGAAGATTGCTTTTGAAGAGATTTTTCGCCTCATGCACTTCTTCTCTCCAACCAACCACACAACCAAACACTTAATCAGAATCCTCGAGAATGACATCCAAGATCAAGATTCTTCCATTAGACGTTCTTCTCCTCATCATTGACTATCTAGATTCCCCCACAATGATGGATTGCAGACAGGTTTCTCGTAGTTGGCTGGATGTCGTGGATGGGAATCGATCGTTGTGGAACTACTTTCAAGTCAAAAATAAAGATCCAATCCATCTCTTATCTATGCTCAAGTTGTTTGCTCAGAGGTCCGGCGATACCATCAAAGCGTTTCACCTAGATCAAAAACCTAGAGAGAGTTTTCTCAAATCAGAGGAGCTACCTGATCAAGTCGAGGCAGAGGCGATGGGGATTTTAGAGGTTCTGTTGAGATCGAAAGATTCGCTCAAAGCCTGGTATTCGATTCTCTTCGGATGGGATTCAATCTATCAATCTATCTTCTTCGTCAACCTTTCGGAGTTCAAGAACCTCAAGGCATTCAGTGAAGACGGTATACTCGTTCTTCACCCAGGCATTTGGACACTTACCAATGAAGATAAAGCAAATCACCAACGTCAATCCAACAAGTACCTCGTCTCGTCCAGACCATTCCCGAATCCTTCCCTCAATACACTAAGGAGATCTCTTTCGCTTGGGATGGGACCGCTCTTAAAAGATTCTGCTCTCACTCTGAAACATTTGAAGCTTGATTGGAGGAATTTTACCCAGTCAAATGTCATCTTCCCAGCTTTAGAACTGATGGAATTGTTTAGAATTAAGAGTTCAATACCAGAGGAAAGGTTTTATCCAAACCTAATATCGTTGGTTCTTACTTTAGATGCGGACAAGAAGAAATTCACTTTTCCAGATCATCTTCCGTCTTCTCTCAAAGCAATCTATTTGGAAACGCCTCTTGATGAACCTAGAGGAAGAGCTTTTACTAGAGGTAGTTTCAATATCTTCAAGAAGTTCTACCCGAACTTGATTCGTCTAGAGTTGGGTTCAGGGATAGAGTTCTACCCAAACGAGCTTTTGAAGATGTTGAAGGCACGTAAGGCTGCCGAGAAAAAGGGAGTCGAAGTAGATGGAATCGAGATGAAATCGATCGAAAAGCTTACCATGGATTTGACTCAATTCGATGAGACGGCTCTTGCGAAGTTTAGAGAGTTGGTCCCAAAGGTGGTAAACACCAGGAGGGGATGAGTAGAATCGTGAGTATAACGTGAATCAATTGATTGTTTGGCTTCCTGATATTCCAGATGCACTCTAACGAACCAAAGCTTTGCTCCTTTCGACCTTCTTCTCGGTCCCAATCTCCTTCACCAGGTCCATCAATGGATACGAAGTCTTTGCAGAACCAAATGTAGGCAAGATTCCACACTTCTCGAACAACAATCTTCGAACCATTCTCTCGAGCACCAACTATTCCAAGCAAGACTGAAGGGAGAAAGAAATGAGAGCCAAGGAAAATGAGCTGAATCAAAGGGAGGGTGAATCGAGTTGGAAAGAGTTAACTGTTTGATGCTATCGAGAAAAATTTTAATCGACGACATTGTGAGCGTTGGACAAAATCTCTTTGTCGACGTCGAGTACAAAGTCGATCAAACGACGAATCAGAGCTCAGACAGTCACAAAATATCACGAGCTTTAGTGATTTTGCCGATAATGTTGCAGATACATCAGAAACGATTTGAAAACCTCAGAGGGGTCATTCTGTGAGAGAGACTGAAGAAAGACGAAAAAGAAGGAATTGCAAATCATTGCCATGTTGTTCTATGCCCAATTTCTTCTCCTAGCTTGAGCGGGTGAGAAAATCGAATCTCTTATCACATTATCTCTATCCCAAGACTTCATCCAAGTTCAATCTGATTCCAGGTCCTTGAGTCGATGATAGATGGACTTGCTTGATGATTGAACGAGCTGAGCGAGAGAGATGAAATTTCATGTGATGCAAAAAGCAACGAACAGATAGAAAGATGTCAGTAATCAAGATTCCACCTCATCAGAGTGTCCGTCAATCTTAGGTTGGACGACTGAAGCATTTCACAAAGCCTTATCTTTGAATCCAACTCACCTTTCTTCAATTGACTAGGACTTTTCTTCGCCATCAAACTACTTTCATTAAAGTGTTTAACCTGTTGAACCCCAGTATTTCCAGGTTGATTACCTGTATTCTGTCCCATTCCCGATCCAACTCTCTCCACAACAGCTTCCAAAACCGCCTTAACATTCCTCTTCAAATCCAAATTATCGAAATCCAATCTCCCACATTTCCCTCTAACTACACCATTTCTATCCCCTCTCCAATCCATAGATCCTTTTGCATCTCTAATACTAATTTCGAATTCTTTAGAATTACTAGCGACAGTACCTCTTTTAACAGAAGGCATCAACCCTTTTGGACCTAAAGATCTAGCCAAAGTTTTAGAAACTAAAGGTAGGATTGAAGAAGTAGATAAGACTTTGGTGAAATTGGATGAAAATCTATTGGAGGAAATTGAGGAAATTAGAGATTGACCTCCTATTGTGATGGTTGTTTGAGAGGGATCAATTGTTGAAGAGGAAGATGTTGAAGGAGATGTTGATGAGGAAGAGGAGGATTCAGAATTGAAGTTGGTATTAACATTAATTCCTAATTCAGAAGAAATCTTGAGAATCTCATTGTAGGTTTCAGAACCTTCTTCACAGAAAATGACTATGTGTTCCCCTTTGGTTCTTGGATCTTTTGGTAAGGATAATCTACCTCTTAGGGCATTGGATTGATGAGATGAGACTGTTGTTACGATATGGAGTTCGTAGGATTGTAGAGGTCTTGAAATTGAATGTGCCTGGAAAGTAGGAGGAGAGGAAGACAATGAGCGTAAGAAGAGGGAAAGAAGTGAGCTCGAGGAAGATTAAAGAGAGATCAATAAAAACCAAAGTCTCCGTTTGGGGACTGATTGACAGATCTCAGCATGCTGAAGTTGACTACTACCTCATGACAAAGTGATCACGGCGAAGTTCGTTCGACAGGGAATCGTCTGAGGATCATCCGTAGCTCTTCTTCTCTTCTTCTTGGAGAGGAGGAGACAAGTACAGAGGAGCTTCTTGCCCAGTCCCTTGACACTCTCTTAGGCCAAGAGCTGTCTTGATGAACAGACTACATTTCAGTATCTTAATTGAGGAGATAAGAGAGAGAGAGAGAGAGAGAGTCGCACTGAACTCTGCTGGAATCAATGTCTTCCTTCATCCTCCATCTCTCACACTGTTTCTTCCCATTCTCTTTGCGATGATTCTCAGCTGTCTGTCTATCTCTTCATTGCCTTATCCTAGTGATATCTATCTCGATTCCACTTCAACTCGATACTCACCTTCAGAACATTCCCAGCATCCTCGATGCTCAATTCCTCATCTTTCTTTTCCTGTTCTCTCTTTTCTTCCCTCTGTTTCTTGGTCATTGCCAACACTCCCGTCTGAGCATTCGGATCGGTTACACCTTTGCTACTCAATCTAACGAATCTCTTTTCATCCAATAGTTTCTGTCTCCTAGCTTTCCTGAGAGCGTCCTTTCCTCTTCCTGGAGGAGACTTTGCATTTGAAGGACGAGAGACGCTGAACTGACGACTGATGGGCAGCGAGATTGAAGATCGAGATAGGATTGAAGATAGATGATGAGAAGTAGAAGAAGAAGGTCGTAGAAGTAGTAACGTCATGATTTGATGAAGAAGTAGATTAGAAGATGAAGATGGAAGAGGAAGAAGATCAGAAAGTCAGCGGACTGAATTTGGCAGTGGTGTGTGTTTCGAGTTTGCCTGCCTAGCACCTACAACATCATCATCCATCCCTTATCTTCTCCTCATTCTATCACTTCTAATCTTCTCATATGCTGACACCTCAAGTGTATGGCAGAAGAGCCAGAGAGAGAGAAAGGCAGAGACAGAAGTCGATGACTCCAATCCTCAAACATTCTAACAAGAGTGACAAGGATTGGCTCACCTCTGATTCCGCTACTTCATCCGAGACAAGCGATGTTGAATTTCAAGAGAATCATCAATCCACTCCAAAACAATTCAAATCCACTTCAAATTCAAGAAGGACTTTGTTGGTGGAAGAAGGAGGAGATCGAGAGAGAACTCCACTGGCTCTCAAGAGTTCAAGCTCTAATCGTCAATTCTCATCAACTTCGAACGTTAACGACAAGTTGAAATCCAAATCAATAGATTCTGTCTCTAGGAAATTGGTTTATGGAGATCAGCAGAGTGGAGAGATTGGTTTGTTGCTCTCAAACAAGGCAAAGGATAAAGAGAGAGATGATGATAGAGATCCTCCTATCAAGATCAACAAGATCAATAAATCAAAAACGGAGAAATTGGATAGAGGAAAAGAAAACATTCCTCCAAAATCATCCTCTTCCTCTGTTAGCAATTCGTCAGATGTCGATTACTTCTCTGCAACTTCGAACTCAAACTCCAACACTTCTTCTAGATCCTCTTCTAGAAACGTGTCTCCTGTTAGGAATCAACGTCAGAGTATAGGAAGATCTATCAGTAATACTTCGGTCGAGGAACAGACACGTGTAAGGAGGGTTGAAGATGAGGAAATGGAATCAAAGGGTAGACCTTCAAGAAGATTGACGGCTAAAAAGATCAATTATAGAGAACCTGCAGAGGATGAAATCGGTAGAAGACCGAGTCCTGTAAAGTCAAAGTCGAAATCAAAGTCGGAAAGTAAGAAGAAAGAAGTTACGCAAAGAGATATGTTGGATAAAGAAGGAGAGAAGGAAGTGAAACCTGGTAGAGATGATGAGAATAGCGACTCTATGTCGATCAAGAAGCAAAAGAAGGATGGAAACAAAGAGAGTCATTCAAGGAAATCATCATCTTCTAGTCATCTGTTAGATCGAAATACCGATGGAGAAGAGGAAGGAGACGAATTCGACGCCAGTCCTCGAAAATCAACCAAACCTTTTTCTGGTGGTCGTACTTCATCTTTTTCAAGTCATCAACTTCAAAACCATTCTAGAATATCCTCAATCTCTCAATCTAGGTCCTCAAGTTCTCAGTCCAGACCTTCAATGTCGATCCAACACACCAAACATTCGGACCCAGGTCTGGAAGAATGGAATGATGATTCTGAAGATGAATTGGATTTGATTGGTCCTCCTTCTTCTTCATCATCATCTGATTCTTGGAAAGATTCGACCTCTGGCGAGAAAAGGAAGAGCTCGGGAATGGGATTGACAGAAAAAGTTAGGAAGGAGAAGGATGAGATTCAAAGAATTGAGAAGGGAATCAAATCGATGAATCTGACTCTCTCAGGCAAACCTTCCAGAACATCATCATCAACAACTTCAAGACTCTCTTCCAAGCCTTCGACTTCTACCAACAAAATAAGTAAATCACTAGACAAGC
Source organism: Hemileia vastatrix (assembly GCA_030280995.1). Taxonomy (NCBI): domain Eukaryota; kingdom Fungi; phylum Basidiomycota; class Pucciniomycetes; order Pucciniales; family Zaghouaniaceae; genus Hemileia; species Hemileia vastatrix. The sequence continues at coordinate 29,231 of JASXTE010000125.1, forward strand.
TTTTGACTACTTGTCATCCACCTCAAGAAACTCCCTTAGATTTCGAAGAGACTCTCAACAATCTATTACAATCCGAAAATCATCAAGGAAAAGTAGGAAAAGTCATCAAGATTGGTGAAGCGAGTTATAGTGAAGTTTACACGATTGAATTTCAGGGAGATGAAGATAAAGTAGAAATGACCAAAGGGAAAAAGTGGAAAGTTGGTCAATCAGTTTTAAAGATTATACCCATTTTGAACCCTTCGAATTCGAATGGAAAGAAATTCGAACAGAATGATGATGAAGAGAAACCTGAAGAATCTGAAATGAAAGATGTCATCAAAGAGATTTCGATAGCTAAAGAATTAGGATTGAAAGAAGATGAAGATGAATGGACAGGGTTTGGTGGTTTCAGAGGGTGAGTTTCTCAGGCTTTTATCCCTCGAAAAGTATCATCAAGGAAAGATCACTGACTCTCATGCTGTCTCTGTTTCTCCTTCTCAGTGCACATCTAGTTCAAGGTTCCTACCCAACAAAGCTCATGAAAACCTGGAAGAAATATTCTTCAACCTATTTAAAATTAGCCATCAATCCATCTCCATCCAAATTCTCATCTGATCAACTCTTTCTCATACTTCATTTACCTTTTGGAGGTAAAGATTTGGAAAATATCAAATTGAACTCTTGGATTGATTCAGCTAGTATCTTTTGGTTGACTTGTAAAACTTTGATGAATGCTGAAAAGAATTGGAGTTTCGAACATAGAGATTTACATTGGGGAAATTTATTGGTTCATTTTAAAGAAGATCAGAAAGTTGGGAGAAGAGGTAGTGATGAAGAAAAGAAAAGGAAACATTTAGTTGGATCTCCAATTAAGAAAATTGGAACTTCTTTCAAAAATGGTAGGAATTTGAAATCTCCGGTTAAATCTTCAACTTTACTTAAGAAGTTCAATGGAAATGTTTCTTCGAAAGGTCTCGATCAGGATTTTGAATCATCATTCGGTTCAATCAATCATCAAGCTCCCATGACTATCAAAGATTTGTCAAATCCAGGAATTTCGAGGATTAATGTTAATCTCATTGATTTCTCATTGAGTAGAATGGAATGTAATGGGAAAATCACTAGAAACGATTTTGAAGATCCTTGTTTGTTTCAAGGTAAAGGGGATGAACAATTTCAAGTTTATAGAGACATGAAAACTCTGGTTGATGATGATTGGAAAGGATTTCATCCTATTACTAATGTTTTGGTGAGTGGTTTGGTCGAGTTTCAACTTGAATGGGTGATATTCTTCTTTATAAAGTTTGACGACTAACCTTTCCCTTTCGTTCTCCTCACCTTACTCTTCGTAGTGGTTACATTATCTCACTTCTAAATTGATTCATTCAAAAGGTTTACGTTCACCTTCTTCTGCTTCGTCGACAACATCGAAAGTCGATCTGGACTTGGAAAAGAAAGCTTATAGATCTCTGATTTCAGTACGAAAAGTCATGGGAGAAGGTATCAAGTTCTTATTGGATTCCAAGAGAGAAAATGCATCTGACCAGTCTTTAGACGAAGAGGTGAACAAAGTCTTGAATAGCGCTGAGGAAATTTGGAAATGGGCAGAGAAGAAATCTTGGTGGAACTAGGGTTGAGGCCAAGACAATTCAAAAGCTTCTGTTCAAATTTGTTCTGTTCCCTTTGTTCATTCGTCCATGATCGTATTTTATATCTCATCTGTCGTCAGCCGAACTTTCAATCTATTGCTTGTAATATTATCTATCTTCGATTTCGACATGGAAACCTTTGTATCATTTGTATTCCAACTAGACTTCAGGAACGAATCACATTTGACAGATCAAACTTAATCTCCCGACTTCGTTCATTGAGTTCTTTCTTTGGTACGGGAGCTTGATGTCCATTTTCTCCAGCCTCATCGCAGTCGAAGTATCGAAGAAGGTTCTCAGCTTTCTTGATCCTTCTCCGGATCAAACTTCCATTCTGTTTGATTTGGATGAAGTAAAAGGAAACACGCTAACAATCTCGTCAGCATCAGCAGCCTCTGCAGTACGTACTGCAAGAAGCAGCAAAAAGACAAACGCGAGGCAAGAACCGAACTGGTTGATACTCACTGAACGCAATCTTCATCTCACCGTCACCCAAAGCAGTTCTGGAATCTGCGATTCTTGGAACTAGCTCTTCAAGTTTCGAGAGTGAAGCAGCACCTAATTTGCTGAGGTCTAGACTCAGATTCTCGATAGGTGACATCTCAATTCCATCCACCTCTAAACCTTTCTTTGCCGCCAGCTTACGAGCCTTGACCATTTTGATAACTTCGTCAGCGTAGAATCCCACCCCAACGTCAATGATGAGATCTCTCAATCTAGGATAACTCTTCTTGAGAGCGTCTAAACCTCCTCGTTGGAGGGCAGGGCCACTGTCGCTAGTAGCCGCTCTCAACCAAATTCCGTCCAGAGATTGAGGAAAGTTCCAGACAATCAAAGGTTTCGGAACAGCCTCGAGAGTTAGAACTAATGACTTGAGACTAGGACAATTCCAATTTGGAAAGAGATCGCTCTTGTAGTCCAAAATGTTGAGAATTAGCAGTTCGGGAAAGAACAGCGTCGTGTTGGTTGTTGGGTGAGGAGTTGCCAAATGGAGTACGTCGTCTTGGGAGGCTACCAGCAAATTCTCTTGAGCTTCCAGCGAAAATTTAGGGTGAAGCCGAATTTGGATCAAAGGAGTAGAAGTGGTTGGGCGATCCGCTATGGGTATCACCATTCGGTTTCTCTCGATCATCCGAACTGGAAGAGTAGGAACATTGTTGGATTGGAGGCCGAACGATTGAAGATGCCGAAATTGAAGTGACTGCTCCAAAAAAACTTTGAAAATTTTACCATCGTATTCATCAGATGCGAAGAATAGAGTTTGGAGTGAATCTTTGGACTTGAGGAGAATCTCTAATAAACCTTTCGACTTCTTCTTTGCTTCCCGAGCGAAGACAGCGCCATACAGGGCTGACTTCTTCCTTGGTCCTTGAGTAGCTTGAAATACTTTGAGTCGATGATCCGATCTGATTGCGAAGAGGTTGAGCATATTGAGGCTGCATTCTTGATTTGTGATGTAGAAGTAGTCCCACAGAAATCGATTCCCATCCACCACGTCGAGCCAAGTCTTGCAAACTTCCCTGCAGTTCATGAGAGTTACTGAATCTAGATAGTCGACGATCATCAATACTACGTCTGAAGGAAGGATCTTGATCCTTGAAGGCATCGTTTGAAGATTCGAAATTGTTGATTGATTGAGTGGTTGGTAGGAGAGAAGAAAGTGCATGGGGTGAATCTCTTCAAAAGGCGATCCTCGATCTTGTCGAGCATTAGCCCCTAGATTCTCGCATTTTCTGTTTCATCTGTTTTTCTGCAATGCACAAGATTCTAGACAGAATTTCACAACGATCCAGCTGACCGAGTGAGATTCGACGTTTTTCGAGAAGCGCAAATGTGAGCAGTGGAAAGAGTGTTGCTTTCTGACCGCCTCCGACTTTGGATCACTACTCTTGCCTGGCTCTATGACAAAACCAAAGGATTTATCATCTCAGATGTGAAATGGCTGAGCCAATGCCACTGCGTAAGCCCACCAACTCTTTGATTGTCTCTGATCGACCTCTTTGTAGTCCCAAGTCATATCTCTAGATCGCTTTGAATCATCAGAATCGTTTGTTCAGGATTTTCCTCTCTCAAGTGATCGTTTAGTCACCATAGACGAAGACTGGTGGCCGAGAAGAGCTCGCCATTCACACTTTGGGTCGCTGGAAAGAGATCTTCAAGTTTGAGGTTTCAGAGTCCGAAGCCTCTTCAAACTCTTTCGTTACGATAAGCAGACTACAGCTTATCTTAGTTTCAGCCAGAATCCAATTTCTTTCTCTCTTTTCATTGAACTTTCACGAGAATCATAAAAGCCTGCCATCTTGAAGTCTCTCTTCCAATCCTCCTAAGATCCAGCTCGGTAGTGCTAGTTCTGAGGATGAAAAGACCAAGGCAAAAAGACAGGACTCAGTCAAAAGAAACTATAGATCGAACTCATTGAACGTCACGAGCTTTTGATACACTCACGTTTGAAGAATCCAATCAACAGTCGACTACGAGCTCTTTCGGAGCAATCCCAGCGTCTACTACTTCCGGAACCAACTTTTGGAGCTGTGAAAGTTGAGCAGGTTGCAATCTCTCGAAATCCAAAGTCAAAATCTTGATGGGCTTCAATCTCACTCCTTCCACCTCGATTCCCTTTCTGAAAGCCTCCTTTCGAGCTTGTACCACGCTTATGACTTCGGCTGGAATAAATGTAACGTTCGAGTCGAATCTCAGCTTTTCAACCTTTGGATAATGCCTTTTCAAGCTACTCAATCCTCTTTCACTGAGGTTTGCCATCAAAACCTCAGGATAAGATGCTACTAGCCAGATTTCTTCAATGGAAGAGGGAAAGTGATTGACGAGTTTCAAAGGTTCGAACCCAGATCCTCCGAGTCCCACAGATAGAAGCTTTAAATTTGGAGAGAACCATTCCTTATTGAACTTATCAGTGTAATTGGATAGCTCTAGAATTTGAAGTCTCGGGAAGTTTAACTCCGTCATGTCGTCGAGAAAATACATGCTCTTAAGGTGAACTACATTCGACGTTGAGGCTTGCAATGCCCACAAGCTCGACGTCCCAACTCCAAAGTCAGATAGGAATCGGAAGAGGGAAGGAATAGAACCATTTGGCAAAGCGGTTGGGTTTGCACTGCTTTGATACGTTCTGAATCTAGATGAAATCTGTAAACCTGAACGATCCACCCCGCAGAACGATTGGAGGGTTTGAAACTTGTCTAAGCCTTCAAGGAATAGAGAAACAAATTTGAAATCCCAACTTTCTGTTTGATTAGACCAGACTCTGAGTGATCTGTTCGATTGAAGCAGTGTTTGAATGATTTGAGCTGATTCCTCTGACTTCTTCTTCTTCTTCTCCAAAGGCTTCGCGGAAGGATCAACATGGATTTCGAATGCTTTGATAGTATGATTTGATCTTGATGAAAAGATCTCGAGCATCTTCATGGTTGTCGGTCTGTGGCTCTCTTTAGGATCGTAGAAGTAATCCCACAACGACCTGTTCCCATCCACGACGTCTAACCAATCTTTGCAAACCTCTCTGCAGTTCATCATTGTAGGAGAATCCAGATAGTCGATGATGAGAAGTAGAACGTCTGATGGAAGGATCTTGACTCTTGAAGGCATGATTTGATGTGATATGGTTCGAGAAGAAGAAGAAAGTTGTTCATTCTTCCTTCTGACCACAACAACCATCATCGAATCTCATCAAAGATGAGTGAGCCAACCTCGAATGCAGCATCAACATCAACTCCAGCACCACCACCAGCTGAACCAGCTCCAGCAGGTCAAGAAGAGCTCAACGAAGATGGAACTCCTCTGTCTGACAATCAGAAAAAGAAGAGAGCCAAAAAGGCCGAAGCTGAAAGATTAAAGGCTGAAAAGGCTGCAAAGTTGGCTGCTGACAAGAAAGCAAAGGAAGCTAGCGAAGTCGTAAGTGCTTGGAACCAAGGCTGTATTGCAGGAGAAGGTGGTAGAGATTTGGAAAGAAGTTAGAAGAAAGCAAGGAAAGAGATAGTCGAGCAAAGTGTCTCAATCTTCTATCTCTCTGTCTTCTACCCAACAGGATTTCGCTTCTCAAAACTATGGAGATCTTCCAATGAATCGCTCTCAGGAAAGAACAGGTGAGCAGATTCGATTTGATCTTTATCTTGATTGATCCAGTGACTCATCTCCACCTCTCTTCTTTTCTTCCTTTCGTGTCTCTCTCTTCAACTCGGACCCATTCTCTCGAAATGCTTGTTCATATTTCAAACATCTGATTCAATCTTTGTCCTTTGAACTAGGACGTGAGCGTACTCCTGTCTCAAAGATCACTAGTGATCTCGATGGAAAGACTATCTTGTTTTCTGCAAGAGTTCAGACCAGTAGGGCTCAAGGCTGTGAGTAGCAAAGATATATGATAGATGGATTTCTGTTAGAACTCTCTAAGTCTAGGATAGTGAAAAATTTTGGTGGAAGGTTCAGAAGCCACTGAAAGCTCAAAGCATTCTCGTTTCAAGATCGACTAGAAGGAGTTGTTTCTAACTGCTGTTGTTTCTCTTCAAATCTCCCAATTGCCTTTCAGCCAAGATCTGCTTCTTTAACTTCCGTTCTGGATTCGACTGCATCCAAGCCGTCGTAGCTCAAAACGCTGACTCGATCTCAAAGCAAATGGTCAAGTGGTCCACCTCATTGACTCCAGAAACCATCGTTCAAGTCGAGGGAATCGTCTCTAAGCTTCCTGCAGACAATCCAATCAAGTCTTCGACTGTCACTCTGAAAGATGCGGAGGTCAAGGTCCTAAAGATTCACACAGTCTGTCCAGTCACTTTCGAAGGTCAACTTCCATTCTTCGTAGATGATGCGACTCGATCCGAAGCTGAAATCCAAGCTTCTCAATCTACCGACAAGCCACTACCTTCAGTAGCTCTCGACACTAGATTGGACAATCGAGTCTTGGAATTAAGAACCACAACCAATCAAGCCATCTTCAGAATTACTCATGGAGTCTGCAAGCTTTTCAGAGAATACTTAGACAATGAAGATTTCATCGAGATCCATACTCCAAAATTACAAGGAGCAGCTACTGAATCCGGTTCATCAGTTTTCAAAGTCGGTTATTTCAAAGGACAAGCTTTTTTGGCTCAATCTCCTCAATTGGCAAAACAAATGGCCATCTCTGCAGATTTCGGAAAGGTTTATGAAATAGGTCCAATCTTTAGAGCCGAAGATTCAAACACTCATAGACATTTGACTGAATTCACTGGATTGGATTTGGAAATGAAATTCGAAGAACATTATCATGAAGTAGTCGATTTGATGGATGGTCTTTTCACTCATATCTTTAGAGAATTACCAAAGAGATATAGGAAGGAAATCGATATCGTTAAGAAACAATTCGATGTGGAAGAATTCTTATTGCCTGAAAAGACCGTCAAATTGCAGTACAAGGAAGGTATTCAGATTTTGAAGGATGCTGGAATCGAGATTGGTGATTACGATGATATGAAGTGAGTATGAAGCTTTTAGATCGCTCTCTCTTTCGAGAGTCAGACAAATTACTTTCGAGTCAATATTGAACTGTCCAGATTGATCTTATTACCTTTCTCTCCTTTTCTCTTTCCAGCACCGAAACCGAGAAGACTCTAGGTCGTCTAGTTCGCGAGAAATACAAGACTGATTTCTTCATGTTGGACAAGTTCCCATTGGAGATCAGACCTTTCTACACGATGCCAGATCCAGCCGACGAGGTGAGTCAACAAAATCATCGAACTTTCCGACGCATACATCCGACTTCTCTTTTCATTAGGCTGATTTGTCGTGTTCATTCTCTCTCATCTCTTCACCTCTCATCTCAGCGCTACTCGAACTCCTACGATTTCTTCATGAGAGGTCAAGAGATTCTTTCTGGAGCTCAACGTATCCACGACGCCAAGTTCCTAGAAGAGAGAATGAAGAAGGCTGGAATCGATCCTCAGAGCATGAAGGATTACGTCGACGCTTTCCGTTTGGGAGCTCCTCCTCACGCTGGTGGAGGTATCGGATTGGAAAGAGTTGTGCTATTCTATTTGGGATTGGTGAGTTTGTCTTCGCGATCTGTGAAGCTCGAGACCGAAAGAAAGAGGGGGCTGAAGGAGATGAGAGGTTTAATTCGACTTCACATAAGAACTGACAACGAATCCTTCTGCTTTCTTTCGGTACTCTACTCTACCTTCTCACTCTAACTGCTCTACCTTTGCTCATTCAGGGTAACATTCGTCGTACTTCAATGTTCCCTCGTGATCCAAAACGTCTCAATCCTTAAAGCTTGAAATGAATCGAGAGGTTGATGGGACATGGATTCCCTTTTCGTAGGAAGAATGAAATTGTACAAAATCAAAGACAAAATCGCTTTGTGCGGTTGCCTTGCTTCGATCTAGATGTACCAATGATTTGCGAATGAATTATTGAAATGCGACGGGGTTGAAATGTTCTCGAGTTTTGATAGACGACATCTACATGACGAAATCACAGATCTGGCCTAGTGCAAAGATTGGAAAATGAGGATCAGAAGGAAAAAAGAAGATTCAAATCAAAATATACAAGTCCAGGAAGTACTGAGAGGAACTCGACTCATTCTCTTTTGTCCCATCCTCTCTTGATGCTATCTCTTCCAAACGCTCAATTCTGCAGCCAAGAACAAGATGTAACCTAGCATCAATACCCAACCATGCCATGACTTGCCACCTCTCAAAGTAACCACCACCAAAGCCAAACTAGAAAGCCAGAGTATGAAGAGCTCTTCAACTTTGATCGTCACTTGATTTTCGATCAACGACCCGAATCCATCCTCATCTTCTTTCCACTGTCGACCTAAACTGACACTGCCGCACAAAGTCAGCAAAAAGATATTGCTTCCAGCAGTACTAGCGAGTAGAATCCCACTTTTGCCTTGGAAACCACTTAAAGCTGAAAGAAATTTCTCTGGTAAAGTCGTGATGAATGATAAAATTGTGAGACCCAGAACCGTGTTTGAGATGCTCAAAGTGTCAGTTAGAGACGAGATTGAATGTGAAAGTAGGAAACCAGAAAGAGATAAAGCAAGAGTTGAGATGATCAGAGGTAAGATTTGAGATGAAATGAATGATTTCCTTCTTCGATTTACATTTCTAGAAGATGAACGATTTGCAGGTCGATCTGAGAAAGTTGGTAGACTAGCAGAGGTATTTGAACTTGTATTGGTTGTAGATCTAGGTCTTTCAGGAGGTAAAAGTGAAGTTGATTCATTAATGTTTCTATTTGTTTCTTCTTGAGATTGTGATTCTCTAATGTCTTCTGAGTCTGATCCTTCACTTTCTTCTTCATCTGATTCCTCTTCTTCACCATTACTATCACTGTCACTATCACTATCTTCGGGAGCATCCAATCGACCTCTACTGATAGCCCAAAAGACCGATAATAAGTAGAAAAGAAAGATGACCAACAAAGCAAAGGCGATGAACCTTCTCAACTTTTCCCTTTCTTGTTCTCTTCTAACCTTTCCTAATTTATGATTCCAGCTTCCTTCGAAAGATGATTTCCAAAGATAATAAAGTGGTAAAGAAATGGTAGTGATGAAGAACTGAACCAAGGACCATAATTTTGACGACCTATCGAAGATTAACTTATCACTGCTCGAAGGTAACAAGATCAAACCTAGAGAGAAAGCTCCTAAGATGTTTGCTATGCAACTCCCTATTACGTTTCCGATTGCTAGAGATGGATGATGATTCAGTACCGAAGAGACTACCACTGCTAGCTGAGAAGACGTTGAGAGAAGAGATGCGGAGTAAACGGATGAGCTCTTTGGAAAGACGAAGGATGAGGATGACTATTCTTCTATACTCACTTCTTCCCATTCTGCTCCAGCTGTGAGTAAAGCGATCAATACTGAAGGAATGGAGAGTCGCCTTGAGACAGATGTCGTCTTGTTGATGAAGACATCTGCAGACTTTTCCAGAAGATAGGCAGAAGAGATTAGAACCCCAACGTTGTATGCCACTTCTGCCATTGAGCTTTAATGACCTTTGACGTTTCCTATACCTTAGTGACTCCTGAAGTTAACCGAGTGTTGAAAGAAGAAGGAGTGGTAGTTAGGAAGAAGAAGACGAATGAGCTTTTGCTCTTTGTTCCACTCACTCGATCATCCAATTATCAGCCAATATCCTCAATTCTTGTCTAAAGATGAGTGAAAACAGTTCAAGCTCAAATTCGAACCCTTCATCAATCATTTATCTGTGTTATGATCAAAGCATTCATCCAGGTTCAGTCCCAAGTAGCAGCAGCTCATCAGCCTCTGCCTCTCCATCTGGTGTCAGAATTCAATCTTCCAAACCTGTTTCCAAGATATTGAGAGCTTACGTTCGTTCCATCAATCTGGATCAGAACAATCAATCCTTGAATCTGACTGAAAAGCAAATCCAACAACAATCTCACAAGTTCGAACTGTTGAAATGTCATTGCAAAGATCGACAAGAAGCTCACATCAAAGAGATCAATGATCAAGCAGTAGAGAATGCCATTCCGGAAAACAGGACTCTGATCAATGCAAATCTCAAGGATGGTGATAGAGTTTGGATCAGAAGGAAGCAAGGGGCAAGGAAATCAAACGGTAGTGGAAATGGTCTCAGCGATAAGAAGAAAGAGAAGCCAAAGGAAAGAATTGGAGACGATGACGCTCTTTCTCATGTCAAACAAGAAAATGGGGTTCAAGGAAAAGGAAAAGAGAGAGAGAAAAGCGTCGATTCGGAGGATGATGAGGGAGGTACTCCTTCCAGCGAGACCAAACCTGCCAAAGGTGAGTTCATCATATCAGAATGGACACAGCGAATCAAGTCTCTTGCTTTGAAGCACTACTCCATATCTCGTCGTGAAGGTATCTTTGGAAAATCTGTCTTTGTCATAGAAAGGGGAACCTAATATCTGACTATAATTCTCGCATGACCCTTTGTCTGTGTCCTCTTCAGCTCCAGCCAAACGTAAGTCTCGTGGCTCGAGCAGAGGGAATCAGGATACAACTAGAGGCAAATCACCTCAAGCAACCAGAAGTCTGAGGGAAAGGGAAATCTCTCAATGCTGGGGAAACGAGTTATGGAAATCCGAATTCCCTATTGTCGGTCTAGCCAAGATTTCAACTGGCGACAATGCAAGATTACAAGGATTGAAATCTCTAGCAGTCTTGACTACTGTAGACATTCTTAGGGAAAAGAATCTCTTGACAACGAAAGAATTACAAGATTTAAACGAAGCTCAAAGTAAAGGTTTGAAAGTTGGTTTGAAAGGTTATCCTCAAATAGTTAAAGATCAATTGCATAAAGCTATAGAGGAAAGAAGAGCAAAGGATGGAGATGGAACCATTAAGAATGTGACTTTCGGTGATATAAGAAATGCTAGAGATAGACTTCATAGGGTTTTGGCTAATGCTGCTAGTGTTTCCTTCTCGAATTTGAGTTCTAATAGAGCAGCGATTCAGATGGAGAAAGGGAAAGAGAAGGAAAGAGATTCAAAACCTCTTACTGTTTCTACCGATGTCACTGCTTCTTCTAGTAATCAAGATACTCATTCTGGTAATCAAGATCCTGCTCCAACTAGTCCTATCAAGAAAAGAATCAAGCTCACCAATGGAAAGAATTCAAATGTCAACAAGGAAGGTTCGAATGCGAAGGAGAGAGAAATCGGGAATGATGCTTCTTCTACTACTACCAAGGATGAGATGAATGGAAATGGGAAAAGAGAAATAGAATCCGGAGAGAAGGTGGATCAGAATGCTGGATGAGCAAAATGGGAGAATGAACTCAAGAAGCGTCGAGCGGGATTGAAAATTTGACAGGCGATACTTTGGATGAATCTATCACTGGCCCCTTTATCTTACTGAAAGGTGTATCTTTTAATCTGAAATGCCCAATGCTCCGTTCTGTTGGAGTTAATCGAGGGAAGTAGCACGCTTCTACGACTCTGTGCTCAAGATGAAGACTTTTGTCTGGATTTTGGATATACACGCCTCTTTGTTGTCTATATTCACGCTTTCTTTTCCTTAAAACCCGAAATTCAATTTCGAGAATTCATCTTTGCCTATCAGGTCTCTTTTCTCGACCACGTGGAGGAGCTCACCGAAAAGGGATTGGGTGAGCCCTTCCCTTCCAAGCCTTCCTCTTGACCAACCACTCATTCCATCTTCCAACTCCAACGAAAAGAAAGCAGCAAGTCTAGAAAGCGTAGCTGAAGATGTAGCCTTTATCGTAGCAGCTTACACCAAAGATTGGGTCGAAGGGTTCGGAGCGACTTCTCACTACGACGAAGAGAGAACGAAAGCCATCAAGTGAGTATTACCTCCCATCATTCATGCTCACAGTTTTCTAAGAACTGATGACACCCCTCTCTCCTCTCTCTTTTCACATAGGTTGAGAGCATCGAGTTTAAGATCGATAGTACTGTCCTCTCGCACTGCTTATCATACTTGGATTCGAACTCTTTTGGAGCATGTCTCTTTTGATCTCGTTCATCTTCATTGTGTCTATAGCTTTTTAAAGAGAAGACCTGAAGATGGCAAGTATCTCAAGACTGTCACTACTCTCAATCTACGAAGACCCTTCAATACCAAGGTGAGCCAAACACGCGCTTGTGTCGCGACGCAACGTGACAGGCCTCGTAAAAATGCTTCAAGTATTTAGGATTCGGTATTTCTACGATCTAGGGTCGCGAGAACACGGTATAAGAGGAAGATGAGAGGCTAGAGCGACTGAGTCTGACTTGTTCCTTTCCCCTTTTCTTCTCTTCAGGATCGTATCAACATCAAAGAAGCTTTGAAACATCGAAAACTTCCACCAATCTCTCAATGGGCCATCGAAGACATCATTTATGAAACTAACGAGATGTTGGCTTTCATCTTGAGCTGCAGTCCTAACGTTGAAACTCTAGTCTTTTCGGATTACAATTTCGAATTACCTCTCATCGAGAAAATTGGTGGGAAAAGTCTTCCACTTCGTTTCTTGACTCATTCTTTGAAAAGACTTTCTATTCATCCTCCACCTGGAAATGAAGCTCAAAGAGCTCTTCCAGCTCGTACGATTATTTGGATCTTGGTTTTCTGTCCTCTTCTTAACCAGGTAGTTGTGGGCTTTGGAATTAGTAAGGAGGATGCTAAGTATCTTTCAGGTGAGTTTCAGATAGCATATAAACTGGTGACTCGTGTTGAATGATTCTCAACTCTCGACCTGCCTTCTCGTGTCTCGTCTCTCATCACAGAATATCGAGAGTCTTTCAAAGGTCTCTGCAATGCCAAACAAATCGCAATCTCCGTGGTATTCACTTGGTTCGAATGGGATGTTCGTACTTTCTGGGGAAAACCTCAAGACGAAGGACCTCAGTGGGTCGGATCCAATCGTAAATCAGAGGCCCTTAGAAACTTTCTTTCTGTGACGAAAGAGTTGGATTCGATCGAGATCGGTGGAGACAATTCAATCAGAGTAGATTCCGACAACTCTGATTTCTTCACAAACGTAGTAGATGCATTGACTTTATCTCACAATACATTGAAACACCTTCGATTAATCCAAACCATTCCTGACTGGGTAAATGAGACGGTTGCCGATTTCACTCCTTTCATCAAATTGAAGATCTTTGCTACTGATTTACCTATTATAACAGCTTTGGAACAATATACTCACTGCAAATTTCCACCAAATTTGGAAATCCTTCAATTACCTTTCTACGTTTTGGACGATGATCCTAACATTAGAGCCTTCTTGGAAGAAACTTCTTTGTTCAACATCCTTCAGAATAGAAAGTTCCCAAATTTAAAAGAAGTAGTTGTTCCAAAGGAACCGATTTCTTATCCTAATGGTCTTTTAGTCACTGGAGTCAAGAGAATGCTGTTCCCTTCTGCCAGAAATCTGACTGTCATGGCAAAAATGTTCAAGGATGGCGACGTGAAGTTGACCCAATTACCTACCGGCCAAACTAGTGAGTATTTATAGATATTCATTGAGAGGAATTGAATCGTCTCTTAGTTTCTAATCTACTTCTTTCTCTCACCTTCTATCGTCCTATCTTGCAGTCGGAGATCCTCTTAAGAATGAGAACTGTCTATCAACTTTTCCTTGGATTCACTCTTTCTGGGCTTGAATTTGATCTACGATCAACTTTCACTTGGATTCACATTTCTTGGGCTTGACTCGATTCGAAGCTCAAATAGTCCATTCACGAGTAATTGTTCACACTTTTTGGTTAATGAGAGCGATGGGATGACCGATGTCTTCTTTTCAAAAACCTTTTTCAGACCTACTTTATGTACAACATATCTCCTCCCTTTCTCTGGAATCTTATCTATACTATTTTTTCAATGCTCTACTCTATCTATCCCATCCAAACAATCCGTCTATCCTTTTAAGCATCCGAAGCTTTCAAAGCGGCCTCTTCAACCTCAGTCGCGGTATCATTTAAGACTTTACCTTCTCTCAGCACCGGATCTACTGAGTTGTAAATCTCCAGAGCATGTTCTGGATAACTCATGTGTTCTAGTGAAAGAGCAGCCGAACGAATCGAAGCGATTGGATTGGCTTTGTATTGACCTGCACTGTCTCTATGGACTGGCTCTCCCTAAACTATGACAGGCTGTTGAGATGTTGAGAGACGAGAAAAGGAAAGAATTGATTTGTGATCAAGAAAAAGGGATACAATCGACACTGTCAATCTCTCAAACTGACATCGAAAATTATCAACTCTCGTCGCTTTCTCGAAAGTAGTTGCATGCTTCTACGACTCTTGAGCGGGAAAGACTCTGTCCAGGCTCGAGATGAAATCGAATCATGACTTGTTCCCAAGAAACAAGGTTGAAAATGATGAGAAACAGCCAGTCACTCTGCAAACCTTTCACTATAGTAAGAAGACAGGGGCTAATGCTCGATAAGATCGAGGATTGCTCTTTTTTCACCTCATGCACTTTTGTCCTTCAACCAACCACTCAATCGACACAATTTCGAATCTTCAACAATGCCTTCAAAAGTCAAGATCCTTCCATCAGACGTTCTACTTCTCATCATCGATTATCTAGATTCTCCTACAATGATGAACTGCAGAGAGGTTTGCAAAGATTGGTTAGACGTCGTGGATGGGAACAGGTCGTTGTGGGATTACTTCTACGATCCTAAAGAGAGCCACAGACCGACAACCATGAAGATGCTCGAGATCTTTTCATCAAGATCAAATCATACTATCAAAGCATTCGAAATCCATGTTGATCCTTCCGCGAAGCCTTTGGAGAAGAAGAAGAAGAAGAAGTCAGAGGAATCAGCTCAAATCATTCAAACACTGCTTCAATCGAACAGATCACTCAGAGTCTGGTCTAATCAAACAGAAAGTTGGGATTTCAAATTTGTTTCTCTATTCCTTGAAGGCTTAGACAAGTTTCAAACCCTCCAATCGTTCTGCGGGGTGGATCGTTCAGGTTTACAGATTTCATCTAGATTCAGAACGTATCAAGCAGTGCAAACCCAACCGCTTTGCCAAATGGTTCTATTCCTTCCCTCTTCCGATTCCTATCTGACTTTGGAGTTGGGACGTCGAGCTTGTGGGCATTGCAAGCCTCAACGTCGAATGTAGTTCACCTTAAGAGCATGTATTTTCTCGACGACATGACGGAGTTTAAACTTCCCGAGACTTCAAATTCTAGAGCTATCCAATTACACTGATAAGTTCAATAAGGAATGTTTCTCTCCAAATTTAAAGCTTCTATCTGTGGGACTCGGAGGATCTGGGTTCGAACCTTTGAAACTCGTCAATCACTTTCCCTCTTCCATTGAAGAAATCTGGCTAGTAGCATCTTATCCTGAGGTTTTGATGGCAAACCTCAGTGAAAGAGGATTGAGTAGCTTGAAAAGGCATTATCCAAAGGTTGAAAAGCTGAGATTCGACTCGAACGTTACATTTATTCCAGCCGAAGTCATAAGCATGGTACAAGCTCGAAAGGAGGCTTTCAAAAAGGGGTTCAAAGTGGAAGGAGTGCAGTTGAAGCCCATCAAGACTTTGACATTGGATTTCGAGAGATTACAGCCTGCTCAACTTTCATGGCTACAAAGCTGGTTCCGGAAGTGATAGACGCTGGACTGCTTCGAAAGAGGTCGTAGTCGACTGTTGATTGGATCCATTCAAGGTGAGTGTTTCAAAAGCTCGTGACGTTCAATGAATTTGAGTTCCAGTGTATTTCTCTTGAACCTTGTCTTTTTGTCTTGATTTTTTCATCTTCAGGAGTAGCACTGCCGAGCTAGATCCAGGGAGGACTGGAAATGGAAGGGAGACTTGAAGTTGGCAAGCTCTGGGTATGATTCTCGTCGAAGGTCATTGGAAAGGGAAAGGAATTGGATTCAGGCTGAGAGCAAGCCAGGTTGCAATCTGTCTGTCATAGCGAAAGAGTCAGAAGAGGCTTCGGACTCTGAAATCTCAAACTCGAAGATGTCTTTCCAGCGATCCAGGGTGTGAATGGCAAGCCCTTCTCGAGCACCAGTCTTCGTCTATGGTAATTGAGCGATCGACTGAAAAGAATAGCTCTGAAGAGACGATTTTGAAGTTTCAAAGCGACCTAGAGATATGACTTGGGAGTGCGAAGAGAGAAGACGAACAAGCACGAGTCGTCGTTTCGATCAGAGACAGTCAAAGAGTTGATGGGCTTACGGAATGGCACTGGATCAGTCACTGTACATCCGAGATGATCAGATCTCTTGACCTTATAGAGCCAGACGAGAGGAGCCCAAGGGTGGATACGGTCAGAAAAGAAGATTCTTTTCCACTGCTCACATTCGCGCTTCTCGAAAAACGTCGAATCTCGCCTATTGTTCGGCTGGATCGTTGTGAGAATTTGCTTAGAAACTTTTTATAAATATAGAAATCAAAGAAGCAGAAAATGCGAGAATCTAGGGGCTAATGCTCGACAAGATCGAGGATCGCCTTTTGAAGAGATTTCACCTCATGCACTTTCTTCTCTCCTACCAACCACTCAATCAATCATCAATTTCGAATCTTCAGCAATGCCTTCAAGGATCAAGATTCTTCCTTCAGACGTAGTATTGATGATCGTCGACTATCTAGATTCAGTCACTCTCATGAACTGCAGGGAGGTTTGCAAGACTTGGCTAGATGTGGTGGATGGGAATCGGTTTCTGTGGGACTACTTCTACATCATAAATCAAGAATGCAACCTCAATATGTTCAACCTCTTCGCAATCAGATCAAATCACAGACTCAAAGTATTCCACGCTACTCAAGGACCGAGGAACCAGACAAACAGATACTTCCCTCTCTTTGATTACGAAGCACAAGAGAAGAGTTCAAAGGGATTTCTAGAGATTCTCCTCAAGTCCAAAGAGTCACTTCAAGCACTCTTCTTTGCTTCAGATGAATACGATAATGGGATGTTTCACGTCTTTCTAGACGAGTCACTTCAGTTCCCGAATCTTCAATCATTTAGCCTTCAGTCCAATGCTGCTCCTACTCTTCCAGTTTCTATAATCAAGAAAATCCCATTTGAGATGCCTACAGCTCATACTTCTCCTTTACTTCAAATACGATTTCATCCTGTCTCCTCCTTCGACGCTCGGATGAAGTTGATTAGAGCCTCTCAAAACTATTTGCTTCATTTAGAAACTTCTCGCCCACATCTTTACTCGGCCTTGTTCTTTCCCAATCTTACCATCCTCAACATTTTGAATTATAGGAGCGATATGTTTGGAGACTGGACTTGTCCCAGTCTCAAGAGCTTGATTCTAACTCTGGAACCGACTCGGAAAAGCTATATTGTGTCGGACTTTCCACAATCTCTGGAACAGATTTGTTTGAAAGGGACTACTCGTGACAGTAATCCCGCCGTCAAAAGAGGAGGTTTAGACTCTCTTAAGAAGTATTATCCTAAGTTGGAAGAATTTATCATTGACGTTGGCGTGGGATTCTACGCTGACGAAGTTATCAAAATGGTCAAGGCTCGTAAACTGGCGGCAAAGAAAGGTTTAGAGGTGGATGGAATCGAGATGTCACCTATCAAGGTTCTGAGTCTATACATCGGCAAATTAGATCTTGCTTCACTTGAGAAGCTGAAAGAGCTAGTTCCCGAAGTCACAGATTTCAGAACTGGTCTGCCCGGTCTCGAGATTGTGATTGGTGAGTATCAACTTTTGGTTCTTGCTTCTTTTTGTTGTCCTTCGGCTTCTTCTTCGATAGAGTCTCATGATGTTGACTGACGTAGTTGCATTCTTTTCTTTGCTTATTCAATGTTCTCAGTTTCGCCAGACGATCAGGAGGACTCAGAGGAGGAGCAAGATAGCTGAGAACATTGGATCTCTCTCCTTCAGTTCTCAATAATTCATCCTCACTCTTTACAGCCGTGATAGAACATGGAACTTGGAAGTGGCAGAAGATGGTCATGCTGAGGTTTCTTTCTAATCCGTCTCTCAGCCATTCTTAGAACCTTCCCGTTTCTCTGTTTTTGTTCAAAGAATCATTCTAATTTTCTCACCTTCCATTCCTTGTTACTACTTCGTCATCCTCAAGCTTCTCTCCCAACTTCAAATTATCACCGAGGACTCCTCTGGATCTCCAAGGCATCGACCTTCTTCCACGTCTCGTACAGCATCTTTCTTCAAGACTACTCTATGCATCTCCTCCTTCTCTACTCTTTATCTATACTGTTTATTACTTACTCTTTCATTTCTATCGAGAAGTGGTGTCAATGATTTGCCGGAAGAGCCCAAACCCACCTTCTTTGGAGGTGAAAGCACCTATCTCCAGACGGGCCTCTCTCGGTATGATCTTCGCTTCTCCCAAAAATCTTCTCTTTCTTCTTTCACATCTACTGACGCAATCTGATACCAAGACATAAAGATATTCTACTTCTTCCATAGAGGTTGCTCTTCTTCTCTTTCATCTCTCTTTTCCCACCTCTTCCCTCTTCGTCGCCTGAGGTAACTTCCCTCAGACGAGAAGGCTCTTTCCTCAACTCTCTTCTTCGACTTTCAACTTGAAGATGGTATCAATCAAAGACGAAGATGCTTACGGTTCACGAGTTAATCTTCGAAGACGTTCTACTGTTGAATCCAGCGCTCGACCCCGTCCAAACGGTGGTGCTCTCTACCAACCTGGAAAACCCATTGGTTACTTGGCCGCTCGCGGTTCTCCTTACGAGGAAAAGTATCTATCGAAGAAAGTAGGATTTTGCTGCCTCTATTTGGCCCCAGTAATCCTTCTCGTCACTCTTGCAATCACTCTAGTCCCTGTCCTCTACTCCATTGGAGAACATGCTCTTCATACTGCACAAATCCACGTTCGTCAAGCTAATCTTACTGGTATTGGAAATTCTTCGTTCTCACTTGTCTTGGATGGTCAAGTAAGTAAACTCTCTTCTACTCTCTTTCTCATTTTGCATGCTCTCAAATCTCTTCGTCTCTCGAGCCAAGGGGTTGGAGTTGCATCGTTGACGCCCTCAAGTCTCTGATCACCTCTTTCTTCTCTTCGTTCTTCCTAGGTCAAGAAAGTCGGAATCTTTCCCGCTCATCTCTACTTTAGAAGTCCCGTCGATGTCTTTTGGATGACACCACCTCCCAACATGGAAGAGGTGCATCTTGGAACGATGAAGTTGGATTACATCGGTGCGTTAATACTTCGTTTCGATCAACACAAAGCCTATCCGTCACTCACTCTCTGCATCTCCCTTTCGAACCGATTGTTAACTCTCACAGGTGCTGCTGCTGGTCATGGGAGGATCAAACAAGCGACTCGTTTCGAGATTGTTAACGAAGAAGCTTTCGGGGAATTCTCCAAGTTCTTGGTCACTCAAGAAGAGTTTACGTGGCGTCTCACTTGTGATTCTGTCCACGTGAAAGCTTTCTCTTTCTTCCCCACATACAAGAACTTGGACTTCTCAAAGCACATAGTCTTCAAGGGTCTCAACAATCTAGACGGTATCAAGATTTTGGACTTTCAACTTCCTGGAGACGATCCGCGAGGAGGTATTACTGTTCAAGCTCTATCTTCTATCGAGAATCCGTCTGCCTTCTCAGTACAAATAGGATCTTTGTACCTTGATCTTTACTACAAGAATGTCTTTTTGGGACCAGTCGAAACTCACGGCCTCAACCTGTCTTCGTGAGTATCGGACAAGAAACAGCTCTACAACGTCTCACTTTTGAGCTACCGGCTTCTGACTCTATCCTCGTTCATCTCTCATGATCTCCCTTCGTCTCATCTAGAGGTCTGAACACTGTGGTCTTGAACGGACGGCTCGTACCTCATCAGAACAATCAGACTGAACTCGACGTGCTGGGAGAGCTCTTAACTCAATACATCAACGGCGAAGTCTCATCAGTCCAAGCGATTGGAGTCAGAACTGAACAGGCCAACGAGAGACTGTCGGATGGTTGAGCACAGGAATCAAAGCCCTAGTCGCTGTAGTTCCACTGCAAGCTCCACAACCGATTAATCCAATCAAAGGAATCACCATCGACTACATCTCTTTGGCCTATAACGAAACCTTACCTTACAACCCTGAACTCTCTTCAAATTCTCTTACTGGTCAATTCGGTGTTCCCTTTGGATTCTCTCTGGATATCGTCAGTCTAGCCAATCGTCTAGAGATCCTTTACGAAGGATCTCTAGTTGGCTCAGCAACGGCTGGGTTCTCCAATTCTACAACTCGCTTGGATCTCATCTCTGTTGGTCAAACGCCGGAAACATCTCTATCACTCTACCTCCAACTCAATTGGTCTTGGCCAACGATACCGAAGCAGCCAGAGTAGGCCTTGTGCAGTTTCAAAACGCCTTCACTTTCTCTGCAGCGTCACGATTCCAAGCTTCAGGTTCGGCACTCGCTGTCACTGATACTCCTTTGGGAAGAGTTCTTCTGAATGGAATCAAGTTTGATGTTGGAACGGGACTCAAAGGTCTTCAAGGTCTAAAGCACTATCCAACGATAATCGACCGTGTCGACGTATTGGGTGGAGCTCAAGATGCAATCTCTCTACTAGTAGCAACGAGTGTAATCAATCCTTCGAATATCAACATCACTACTGGAGACGCTACATTCTTACTTCAAAATGAAGCTTTCCTTGGAAACGTTACTCTACCAAATCTCAACCTAGCAATCGGAAGAAATGACATCAACGCAACTTCTTTCTTCGATCCAAACAGAGATCCCAAAGGGTTGGAAACTTTGAACCGTTTCATCTCTGGATTGGACACAGTAGTCAACATCACTGGCTTCTCTGGATCTTCGAGGAATCTTTGGTTGGAACTTTGGAAAACATTCGTCTGAATGCTACTCTGCCAGGTCTTCAAAGTAGCATCGTTCGACGCGCGAATCTCACTGTTTTGGACACTACTGGAATTCAGGACAACATCGCTGAAGCCAGAGTAGCAATCGACAATCCATTCACTGCTGGTATTCGCCTCAATCGAATCACTTCAAAAATCTCTGGAGCAGGCGTCTTTTTGGCTTCCATCGACACTCCAATTCGTTTCGAAGCAAAGGGAAAAGGCGTCTCTATGAGTCCAGACATTTCACTGGCTCTCAATCTCTTCCCACCCGATCTTTTCGCCGTAGTGAGAGCTTTCGCAGTCAGGTCAGGTCAAGATCCAGCTCCTTTGGATGGTGTCGTTCAACTAGGAGGTTACACTTACAGTCCAACGTCAGATGCTGACGGAGCTGTTGCCACCGAGCGTGGAGAGTCTTTCGACTTCGAAGAGGAGAACGAGGGAGCTCAACTCCTCATGGGAGTAGGATCCAACCCAGGAGCTTTGGCTGGACCCGTGGAAGAATCTGCAGAAGAGCATCATTCGAACATCGCTCTTCGTAACGTGGTTCAGAAGCGTAACCTCTACGACGGATTCGATCTACCTTCTTACATAGCTAGAGCCTTCTCTGTGGCAGAAGCGGATCTCGAAATCACTTCAGATGTCACGATTGGAGAATACGGAAGCACTCTTACTTTCTCTCAGGCAAACGTACCTCTCGGAACAGACGAGACGCTCTTCAAGCTTCTTCCACCTCTGGCTCTTCCAATCGTACAGAAGATAGTGGATCAATCCATTCTCAACATCGACAGAGTTACTCTCATGGATCCTCAACCAGGCTCTTTCAGAGCTGCTCTTCAAGGAACTCTAACGAACGCTGGACCTTTCGATGGAGTCGTTTCTTTCCCTCAAGGTCTAACCATCTTGTGGGAAGGTCGTGAGCTCGCGAGAGCGGCTTTTCCCAACCTCAAGCTCGAGGGAGATGCAGGAGCTTCAATCAACGTTGAGCTAGAAGCTCAAGTCAGCAATGTCGATTACTTGACCGAATTCACCAAGTACTTGGTCAACAATCTGAGTTTCGTCTGGAGCATCAAGGGAGAAGGCATTCAAGTCGACGCTCTTGGAATTCTAATCCCAAACGTCACTCTTTCCAAGGACGTACAGCTAACTGGTTCAACGGTCTCAAGGGAATGGTCATCATCAATTCCTTCGACATCCCAAGCAACGATCCAGAAGGAGGACTTCATTTGACTGCAGTCTCGACTATCAACAATCCATCTCAAGTCGGGGTTGAGCTTTCGAGATTTGGTACCAACATCCTGAGAAACTCGACTCTGATTGGACCTGCAGCTGCTCAAGAACCTTTCATTCTTCAAGCTTTGTCTACGACTTCCTTACCTCTTGTTGGTCGTATCCTTAGACAGGATGAAGAAGTAGGGTCGGCTGTCCTCTCCGAAATCTTCACCAACTTCGTTCACAATCGAAACACTCAAATCCAAGTTGATGGTAACTACGCTGGACCTTCGGATGTAGTTTGGTTGAATGAAGGCATCAAGGCTCTTTCCATCGAAGTCTCTCTCCCGGCTCAAGATTTCGATGTCCTTCGCCTAGTCTCTCTCAACCAACTCTCCCTCTTCTTCACAGAGCCAACTGCTTGGGATCCTGTCGCCTCAACTACGAACACTACTGCAAACTTCTTCTTACCCTTCGCTTTCCCACTCGACATTACTCAAGTCGGAGGAAACTTCATCGCCAACTATCAAAACAAGGACACGGCTCTTTTCAGGATTCCTCAAGGTCCTTCTGAAACGGAAGTTCAAAGTCGGTTCTTAACCATTCGCTTCAGCAATGTTCCTCTCGCTGTTTACGACGATGCTCACTCAGCCTTCTCGAACTTCATAGCCGACACTACGAGACAAGAAGTGAGCACATTCAGACTTCGTGGATCTGCCACATCAATCGCAAACACAGCTGCTGGTCCAGTGACAATCTCAGATATCCCATTCGATCTCAATACCAATCTTCTCGGCCTTCAGAATTTGAATGCAAGACCTGCTGTAGTTTCTGATCTAGACGTAGCTCAAGGGTTCCCAAGCTACCTCAAGATCACAGTCATGGTAGAGTTATTCAATCCTTCAGACCTCACTATCGGAGCTGGAGACGTCAGTTTTGATACTCTCTTCCAACAAAACGTGTTTGGAAAAGCTATTATCAACAACCTTGTCTTGGTCCCAGGAGTCAATCTCATTCCAGCTGAGATCAATTACATGCCTCAAGGTTCTAGAAACGTAGCTTCCGGTCAAATGTTATTGGAGAATTACGTTCAAAATGTCACTTCTCCAGCCACGGTTCAAGGAAGTCAAGATACGACTTCGATCCAATCTTTGAAGCAGGCTCTCGGGGGAATTACTCTTCAAGCCGACATTCCACCTTTACAGAAGTTGATCATTGTAGAAGCCAAATTGGTCATTCCGAAGAACATTGCTCAGACTGGAAATGGTGAAGCTACGTGAGTATGATCTCCTTTTCGTTTTCGCTTCCCTCGAGAACATCGAGAATCTGTGCTAGACTTTTCTTCAGCAACTAACCTTCGCTTCCTATCAAATCTCTTTACACTTCTTTTCTGCAGCGTCATGATTGCGAATCCGTTTACAGCTTCCATCAATCTGCTCAAAGTTAAAGCCGAGGCTGATTACGATGGCATTCATCTCGCAACAATCAACCAGGATTTAAGCTCGAACCCAATCCGTGCTCCTGGAAAGGTTACTACTACTTCTTATCCTTTAGTAGCTGCTATCGATATCGATCCAAAGAACCTCATCAACTTCATTCTATTAGCTGCCAAGAACACTGGAACTGGTTTAGGTCCACTTCCGCCTTTCATCCAAGAAGTTTTGGATCTCCCTTCGACCAACACTACCATTATTCCTTATCCAGACGATAAACCTCCTCCATGTGACTCTGGAAGAGCTTTCGACACTTTGGGAGCAGTCTTGGATCTTCTCAAAGGTTTAGCAACTAGAATTGACATTGATCGACCCTCAAGATTGACGATTATCAAACTGACTTGGACTTTGTTCAGAACCCAGTTCCAACTGCTACCGATAACTCAGCTCTCTACCTTGTTGGACCTGTAGGAGCTCCTTTGATTCAGTTGATAGTCGACAAGGCTGTGCTTCGTGTAGAGATTGCTAACGCTACTTCTCTTACAGACGAAGGATTCGATGTTTCACTAAGAGGTGCTCTTCTTACTGATGCTCCAGCTGATGCTTACATTGAATTCCCAGAAGGTAAATGTTAAGTTTCCTATTTTTTTTCTTGCTCACTCATCGAGCTCATTTCTTCGTGACTGAACATGAGTGTTGTTTTCTCCTCTCTTTCCTTATCTTCTCCCCTATTCAACAGGAATTACCGTCACTTGGGCTTCTCCAAATGGAAATCGTGATATCGCTACGATCTTCCTACCTCCAATCTGTTCAGCTGCTGGAATTGGAGCTCCAAATCTAGTCACTTCTGGTCGTTTGACGATCACTAACCTCGGTGGATTCACTGCCTTCGCAGAGTACATTTTACACCAACCTGACTTTGAGTGGATCCTTAACTCAAACAAGGTCACGGTTAGAGCTCTTGGAATCAAGTTCAGCGATACTATCTTGACCAAGCGAATTACTCTTGACGCTTTCAACAATCTGCCAGGTGAGTCAAGTAGAAACGAAACCGCGCATTTTTCCCCTTGCTAAATAACGCTTTTTCTCTCTTTCTCTCACCAGGCGTTACGATCTCAGACTTCGACGTTCCAAGTCAAGATAATGAGGCTAGAGCTTTGAACTTTGTTGCAGACGCAGCCATTCCATCGCCTGCATCTTTGGGCATTCAGCTCGACACTCCAAACTTCAAGATCTGTGAGTACGGACTGCTACGAAAGGAATTGGCGAGTTTTGAAGGTTCTATGTCTTAACGCTTCTCTCTTTCTCATTTGATTCTTTTATATATTTAGACTTCGATGACGTCTACCTTGGACCTGCTCATGCCAACGAACTCTTCCTCGCTGCTAAGTCCGTCACAATGACTGCTCTGCGCGGACAGATCGTTCGAAAGAACAGAGGTGAACTGGAGGCCGTTGGAATCCTATTTTCTGACTTTTTAGCTGGAAAGAACTCTACTCTTCAAGTCCAAGGAGATTCCGTCGTGGCTCAAGCGAATGGAAATAGACCAGTAAACTGGCTGTCAACTGCTTTCAAGACTCTGACCCTAGACGTTATCCTACCAGGTCACATTTACCAGATCATCTTCTCGATTACTCTTTCAGATCTCACTGCTACGATCAAAGATCCAAACTCTTCTTACGATTTCCCAGTCAGCAACAACAGAACTATAGCAACCTTTTCGAATCCATTCAGGTTCGATTTGCAACCAATCGAAGCTGGTCCTTCTATCACCATCACTTACCAGAACATTGATGCAGCTCAGCTAGATCTTGCCTCCGCTCAAGTAGAGGCAGGAATCTCCAACGGTCCTGACTCGCCTCAAGATTTGGTTCTCAACTTCAAGAATCAGATCCTTCACGCTTTAGATCGTTGTGCTTTCGAAGGGTTCTTGGCTCAAATCACCAATTTCAATGAAGTAGACTTTGGTTTGAAAGGAGAGGCTACAGTTCTTGGAAGAACAATCATCGGAGATCTGCCTTTGACTGGAATTCCTTTCAACGTCACTTCTTCTTTGACTGGTTTGGAATCTCTCAATAACGAAGCAACTATCTTGAAAACAGCCGTCGGAAGAGCCACCAATTCTTATATTGAGCTTCCGACCGTTGCCACTGTTCAGAATCCTTCTAGTGAGTAGTAGTTCGAAGACGAGATTGATCTTGGTACAGATCCAAATCGTACCTTTCTCGTGCTCACTTCCATTTTTCGATCTCCCAATTCTTATCACTACTCTCTCTCTCTCTTCTATTGTCTGCTCAAGATGTCTCTGTCTTCACAACCGACGTCTCACTTCCCGTCTTCTATGAAGATTACGAGATTGGAAGAGCAATTCTCCCAGATTTCGATTTGTATCCTGGGCTCAACGTTCTCAACGCTCTTGTGCGCTACCAACCTGCCGATGCCAACTCCACCACAGCTCAGCAGCTGCTGACTTCTTATCTCCAGCCGCCACAAGGAACAACAGGAGCTCAAGAAGCTCGTCTAGTCCTTGATGGTTCTAGAAGAGCCGATGGCGATCCAGTAACTCCTTTCGCTTCTATCGGTCCAGCTATCGAAGGTCTAACTATTCGAACAGTTCTCCAAGGCATTGGATCTCGCCTCCTCGATTCCATAGCAGTCTTCATCGGTACGTCAACTTGAGCTACAGCCGACACGAAGAGCTCACAGAACAAATCGAGGCGAGAACTTTGCTTTAATATTTGAATTTCCGCTGACTTTCTCTATCTTGCTTTTATCACCAACGATTCTCCCTTTTGGTACTCTTTAGATCTAACCGACCTGTGTGCTGGTCAAGGTGGAAATTCTGAAGCGAGCGCAACGATTACAGCACATAACGATCTGGTGAGTCAAAGCTTGATTTGAGTTCACTTGAGATCGTTTAGCAAGGCTCGCTGACTCATTCTGCTCTCTCTCTCTCTTTTCTCATCTTTTTTTTGTAGCCAATCGAACTTGCTCTCTTGAAAGCAGATGCTACTATTCAGAAAGCTGGTTACACCGGCTCTCCACCTTAGTGAGTAGCATTCGACTTTGACTCTTCACTCCGAGCCAAAGCGTGACCTTCGTTCCTTTGTTCGTTCTTCTCATTTCATCTCTTATTTGCGCTTCTCTTCCCACACCTCCTCACGTCATCTCACATTCTCTCGCCTTTAGTGCCACCTTGGAGTACGTTTTTGATCCCGCTTTCATTCTTCCTCCTGCCTTAGCGACAAATCAACCAGATGGACGACAGTACACGACCCCGGAAATTCCTCACATCCTTCTTCCTCGTGGTCTGTTGGCCAGTCTCGACATTCTTGGATCTCCACTCGATACCTATATCTTGTTTGAAGCAAGAGTGGGAGGAGATGAAGGCTATACGGTTCCAGGTCTGCAATACGTAGAGAAAAACATCCCAACGACCTATACCATATCTCTCTTTGGAGAGACTGTAGGCGGTGAGTGACGTCTAGATGCTTGCTGAAGCTTCTTCACTGTGTTTCTGACCTTTTTTCTTCCTTCTCTTTCTCTCTTCCTCTCTCGAAACTCTTTTCAGACGTGGTTGATGGAAGCGCCATTACAGATCTACTGAATGGCAATCTTCTGCGCCAAGGCGTCGAAGGAGCTTCCGATCTACTCAAATGTCTACTTCCAATTCTTGGAAACAACCCATTGGATGGTCTGCTCGGTGGATTGAGAGCTCCACTCTGTGCATTAACTGAGCCGTCTCAAACTGGACTCTTGGGCGGCTTACTGGGTTCAGTTCCGATTCTAGGAGGAGCTTTGAACCAATTTGGTTGCCCTGCTCCCACTTCTACCTCAGCAAGTTCTTCTTCCACTCCAAACATCGCCCAATCTATTGGATCTCAAGTCACTTCAGCTGTGGGTGGTGTCGTATCCGAAGTAGCAGGAGGAATTTCGACTGTTGTTGGAGGTCTTCTCTCTGGGCTCGGTGGCAACGACTCATCCTCAACTGCTTCGTCATCCAGAGCAAACAGATTGTTACCAACTGCAATCCCAATAGACCTCTAGATTTCATTCCATTCGCTTCTATTCACTTCTCAAATCTCAAGAGATCCCTTTCTTAAATTCTTCGACTCCTTGCCTGCAATTGCCTCAGGTCGAAGCTCGTTGTCTTCTCTCATTTTACTTTCTCACTCTCTTTCCCATCCACTTGATTCTTCTTTCTGTCTCTTTAGACCCACATTCCTTTGTTTCCTGCCTTTGTCTTCTTTCTGATCTCAATATGAGTTTTTGCAGATGAATTACTACTTTTGAAAGCTGATTGAGAGACGAGAAACTTCTTCGAGCTTCAATTGCTTCGATGAGATCGATTATCGTCAACAAACAGACTTGATTCGGATGGAGATAAAGGTACAAGGGCTTGATTGGAGAAGATTGAACGAGAGAATGTGAGGAGTAGGGAATCAAGTGAACAGTCGACGAGGAGGTGTGTTTGAGAGAGACTGAGGAGAGAGATGCGATTTGAGACTTTGTAAAAGAGTGTGAGAATGCTGAGTGTCTTGGTAAAGAATGTGCAACTTTCGTTTGATTCGATCTGAAGAGTGTGTTCAAAAGAAAGTGGAAATCTATAAACGTATGAACCTAAAACTTAGAAATGTGAGATGTAAATTACTGGAGAGATTCTGAGGTGACTTTAGATCGAAACTGAGACCCGAAACAAAAGTAAGAAATAATGGGAAACGAGAAAGATGAGCCCAAAAAAATGAAACAGATCATCTTAGTGTATGTCTGAGGCATCTAAAAGGTTGAAGACGAAGTGGGAAACCAAAATCTTGGAGACGTGAAGGAGAATTTCGATTGACAATCTTGAGGAGAGAAGTTCTGAGTTGGGTGACTGCTAGCTTTGGAAACAGAAGTAAGATACTTCGAGTTGAGTGTAGAGTGTTCGAGAACGAGACTGTCTGATTTGAGATGGGAAAAAAGAGAAAATCGTCTTGTTGTTGCTGATGTGAGAAGCTCGTTCTTTGACGACGAGTTTGACCAGTGATAGAAGGAGCGGTAATTTGGAGACAGGTTTGTATTTGCTAGATATTTGAGATGACGGCAATTTGGATTTGATGAGATGAAGCAGCACAGAAGTAGATGATTTGAAGTGATTTCTCAATCCTGATTTTGAGAGTTGATAGCTGCAGCCCAAGCTTCAGCTTCTGCAGGAGTTCGAGCTGAGAAATAAAGAATGGACCTTGAATCACAGATACGAAGACCTGATAGGGTGAAAAGAAAGAAAGAAGCGAGAGCGCGAAGGAAAGTCGAGAGAGAGAAAGAATCAGTCAAAGAACACTTTAAGTCTTCGTTCCCGTTTGGAGAGCGACGAAAAAGAAGAAAACTCACTAGTTCCACCTAGCACTTGAACAGGTTTTGATGCTTGTACTCTGAGCACAGCGTAGAGATCGACTGGAGCATTTTCGTCTCTCCCGTTGCTAGAATCCTGAACAGTGACAGTGAGATCGTTGCAGAGAATCAAGACGAGGTTGAGATCGAGACTTTGTTGTTGAAGACAATCCACTGGAACCTTTTTCCTGGGTTTGAGACTCGAGTCTGATGGATCCTCGTCCTCTTCTTCGTCATCCGCACTAGCTGCTTGTTCAGCTAAGAAGGCAGGGACTCTCTTGACGACTCTCTTCAAAGTCAGAGTTCCATCCTTGACCAGCCTTCTGTGAGGTTGAACTAGAGGTGAAGGCCATCTACCTCTGATTCTGGATTGCCAATGTAAAAGTCTGCGATCTTGTTCGCTCTGCCTCTTTGATTCGTTTACGCTGGAGCAAATCTTGGAGATGTGATCTAGAGCGTCTGAGATGACTCGTGAAGGAGGAGTGCTCTTGACTAGATCTTCCAGAAGTAATCGATACCTTGGTAACCTCTGAACGGGTAAGAGAAGGTACGATTCAACGTTCAGCTGAGAATGACGAGGGTTTGCACGAGCTTTCTTCATGAAGAGCTTGATCCTCTTGCGTTGAGAAGGAGTGAGACCTCCGATAGTGTCACTGGAGGAACTAGACGTCGAAGAAACGTTCGTCTTGAAGGCTGCCGCTGCTGCACTGACTGAAGGCAATAGCCACGACTGAATGCGAGTTTGAGCAGAGGTCGCAGTTGTTGATGTAGCTGGAGTACATTCGGAAGAAGCTGTAGAGAGGGTTAGAAATTAGGAAAGAAAGTTAAAGAAGAGTTAAGTCAAGATTCTGGACTTTGACGAGAGTCGATTGAGAAGAGTTCGAACAGACTTCACTTACGCTGCATGCCTCGTAAAGACCTTAGCTACTTCTTCAGCGACTCCAGCAGTGAACGCTGCATCCTCTTCTGGTCCAACTCTCCACCGATCTGTTCTTGTTGTCTTGAATCAAAGGTTGAACAGCTTGTCTCAATGAGGGCAAGAAAGCCTCCTTGTGTGGAACTTCTGTAGACCTTCGACGTTGGAAAAGACAGCTCTATGTTCAGAAGCCGGAACAGCTGGTTTGGAATCTCCCTGTTCCAAAGGTAAAACAGCAGGTCTAGTATAGATTTCCACCAATTCACTGAGACCTTTATTGTAAGATTCCTCCGAAGAGAGCATCTCCAACAAGATCAGTCTCCTCCTATTCGAATTATCCTTGTACTCCGTCGGAAGCTTTTGAGTTTGAGATGAAGACGGATGGGAAATGATTGGATCCACTATTCGAGTCGTATTAGGACTTGTGACGTTTCCAGAATCGGCTTGAGATCCTTGACCTGCAGAAGATCTAGAAGCTGTAGATCTAGCAGATGATTCCACTCCACTACTGTTTCCGATCGCAGTATCATTGGAATTCGAAAGAGAAGCTAGACCATTCTTCATTGGATTGTTTGCCAGAAGAGCTCCGAAACTTTGCTGCCTTCTGAGAGCAGTCGGAGAATCATTTGGAGAAGGAGGATCGAAGCCAGCAGGTGCGTTTCTTGAGCTTGCGAGACTTGGACCTAGATCGTCGAGATCTCTGAGATAGTGAAGTAGAGCTCTGAGACGTCTCTGATGGATTTCTGGATCTGAGGTTCAGCAGTAGAAGCGCTATTGATGGAATTGGCGCTGAGAGGTATGCTCGTTTGAATTGGCAGAAAGCTTCTTCTCTTCATTTGCTTCTCAGAGAGTCCTAGAAGTCCACCTCCAACAGTGCTCAGAGACGAAGCTGAAGATTGAGAATCCGGGAAGCATGATTAGGTGAGATCGGAGTCAAAGGAGCTGAACCTCGGACCTTGATCATGAGCTGAAAGATTTGAAGCGATAGAACTAGAAGGCCCAAAGGTCTCAGGGATAGTCGTTCCTCGGCTAGGACCAGCTCTAGAACTAGGTCTAGAATCAGTTCCACTTGATTTTCCACTCTCACTCGCCAGAGTATACATTCGATTACTAGAGCTCTTTCTTCCCATCTTCTTCCTGAGAAAGCCCCATTTCGAATCTACGTTTCCATCTTCTTGACCAGCATAAGACAGTTTCAAATCAGATCTTGATAGCACTTGGAGAAGAAGAGTTGGACCTATTGAAGTCTGGCATTGGTTGGTGAGAATCTTGATCGTGAGCTTGAGAGAGAGCATCATTGTAACTTGCAGAAGCTCGAGTCATTCCACCTGGAGTTGGCATTTCTTCGTTGGGTGATGAGCTGAGAGGTTGAGTCTTGCCATTCTTGAGATCTCCAGCACTTTGCATCCTTCTCATCAAAGGTCTGAATCCACTTCTACCAATAGATTCCGTCCAACCAGAGCTACCAGTAGAGCTAGAGCTAGCCACTCGTTGGAAGTGAGAATTGTTCTTCTGAAGCATTTCCGTGTTGACCAGGAATGGGAGGAGCGTTTGAAGCATCGAAAGTGGTGTTGTTGGAGGGAGCAGAGAGAGATCCACCTCTGCTTCTACTCGATTCCAATTGCTGTTGTTCCATAGAAGGAGGTAGATTCGGAAGTAGAGGAGCCAAAATCTTGATCCAAGCTCCTTAGAAACTTGTTGTCGTCCAGACATATCCGTTCTAACTTCGTGCAATGGTGCAGCCAGCTAGGAAGATGAGTAAACCGATTCTTCATGATGCTCAGAGTCTTCAACTCTTTGAGATTCTGAAAGGACTTGGGAAGACATTCAATGTTCAGATCATCTATGACCAAGACTCTCAATGGAAGGTAGAGTTCCTAACCAACTTGGCAGAGTTTGATCTCCTTTCTTCTTGTTTGAGCTTGAGAATTGGAAAGGATTGGAAGAAAGGTTCAATTCCTCCAAAGAATTGCAGAGCGAGATAGCTGATGGAACAGTCTTGAGCCCAGTGTTTGATAGATCCAAAGCCAAAAGGGAATGAGAAATGAGAGGTAGAGTTCTTTCCAAGAAGAAAAGGCATTTCTGCGCTCTCGCAACCTCCCAAAACCAAGTGAGTAGTGTCTGGACCTACTTCTCTTTCCCACCTCCGAAAGACGTCTCCCATTAGCTTCGATGACGACTCCATTTCCATCCAGGGACTGTTTTGAGAGCCTACAGCATCATCAGATTCATCAGGATTTGCAATCCATGTATGATTCGACGTATCCGTAGTTGGAGCCTGAATACCTGTCTTCGTCCTCGTCTTCGTGAGAATAGTCTGAAGAAGGAGGTAGCATGAAGCTATGGATTCCAGAAATACTATCCCCGCGACTTCTCACTGTTCCTCCTCTTCTAAAGGCACCATGGCTACCACTTCCGTTCCTTGAAGAAGTAGATGAAGAAGTGGCAGCGCTATCTTTTCTATAGCTCAACATCGATTCTCCTACACTGCTGACGCTAGTGTTTTCTACTCCTGTTTTTCCACCTTATCTTCCGCTCCAGTGGTATCGATGCTCAAGGATGAGGCCCACTTTCCTCTGGTGTTTGCTCTCCTTCTAGTGATTGGAGGAGAATCTTGAGCTTGCGATTGAGATTGAGGTGAGCTGATCCGCATCGCTTCTTCTTGACCTAGTTCGGAGGCAGTGAAAGAGACGTTTCCGAAGATAAAAGAACTTCGAAAGCGCTTCCCATTGTGGAAAGACTTTCAGCTCTACCTCTGAATCTTGAAGCCGGAGAAGTAGGTGAAGTAGGAGATGAAAGACTTGGAGAACTAGTACGAGATCTCAAACCTGCATTGATTTCCAAATCCGGGCTTCGATGAAAAGCTTCCATCCGGATTCTTGATCTTTGAAGAGGGAAGACTTCTTGCTTGGCTTCTTGAGAGAGCTACTTCTGGAAGGGGATTGAATTCCATCGATCCCATTTCCAATCTCACTTGGAGTTGGAGAAGTGGGACCTCTGTTTGCTTCTCGTAGAACTCTTTCGAGCACTCTCAGAGGTGGTTCTTGAACGAGATCCAGTCCTTGGAGGGATCGAAACACCTCCTCATGACCTTGACTTGAATTGGATTGAGAGGCGATCGATTCTCCTCCTACACTTGGATTCCTTTCGCGTAAAACTTGAGGAGATTTGAATTGTTGTTGCTGTTGTGATAAGTGTCTAGAGTCATCTCCGATGTGAGTCTAGCTAGAGTTGGTCTCTCGATTTGAACAGCTGAGGTAGATTGATCAGCAGAGATGCTTGGAGACATCACCAAAGAGGTAGCCACTCCATCCTGCCTCCTAGTCCAAGAAGGTTGTCTATGATGAGCGAATGGACCTTCGAGATGAGCTGCAGAAGAAGTGTCGGAAGCCAGACTTCCAGCAGTGACTGTTCTAGACCTTCTGACTCCATAAGCTCCTTCATTGTCCGAGGAGATTCCCAATCCGACTGCCAAAGCATCGATCCCCGAACTCTTGCTTCCTTCCTCTGCAGAATCTACATGCCCGTTTTGATGATAAGCGTTCTCGTTCTCTGCATCTCCAGACACGTAATCCACTCCACCTGGTCTCTCGTCTGCGAAAGAGCTAGATCTCATGAAAGGCCTTGAAGGACTATTCATGCTGCTCTTGTCAGAGACTGCACTAGCGCTCGTTCTGCTGCTAGCTAGACTTCTCTCAGTCCACGTCGAGCCTCTCGTGGATCCAGAATGACGTAGAGACATGTCTGAAGAGTAATGTTGATGACTGCTCTTGCTGGTAGAAGGAGAGACTTGAGCACTTGGAGGGTTTGAATTTGGAGGTAGAGGAAAGGTTGAAGGATCAGGTAGATCAGAAGTACTGATGTTGAGACCATAAGAAGAGGGAGAAGGAGAATTGCCGTCTACTCCATTCCTGGACCTAGAACTAGCTTGACTTCCAGTTCTTGATCTGACTTGACCATTTGAAGGCCTACTTCTACTACTTCCAAAGATTGCACCAGCTGAAAGCCTATTGGCGTCCTCTTCCGAAGTGGATAGACTGTGATTTGAATTTGGGTAACTCGATTGAGGTTGAGTCTGTTCAGCATCTACAAAGTGGTCTGGAAGAGAAGGTCTATTGCGTCTTGAGTAAGAAGTCGTGGTGGCTTCGTAGTCTGGGTCGATTGACTGATTGGACTCGAAGGAGGAAGCAAAGGCAGGACCTGCAGAAGGCCACATCCTGGGAGAGAAGAAGTTGTCTGGAGATGCTGAAGATGAATCTTCTCTTTGACGAGGTTCTTTGAAGAAGGGAAAAGAGAAGAGAAGAGAAGTTGAGATAAGGAAAAGATCGATGCTTTGTTTGTGCGATGACATCTTCCATCCCAAAGCGATGCTTCTCAAGAATAGAGTTCCATCTCTCCAACGAGATTGATGATACAAATACTAACCTCTGTTATCTTCCAAGCCCAACAGACCGTTTGCGGCGTTCCTTGCGTTCTCAATCTCTATCATTGCGGACGAGGGTCGGCTTAGATTTCCTCTGATTGTGGATTGTTGAGAAGGCGGTAGCATTGTGGATTGATACGCGTTTGGATCTTGTTGTTGGTGATTGTGATCAATGTATTGTTGCTGATGATGATGAGAAGATTGTTCGATGGAAGAGGAAGTGGAAGAGGAAGAGATTGACCAAATCGAGGAAGATGAATCTTTGAGGGGAAGAGGAGGCGGGCGACCATCTTCTTCTTGGTCGTCTGAGCTCGAGTCTAGATCTCTTGAGGATTGTTTTGGAGTTAGAGTCGAATGATATGAATTGCAAGATGACATTGAAGATGGGTTTGCAGAGAAGGAGTAGAGAGTGCGGATAGGAGGGGTGCAACAGAGAGATAGGATTGCAAAAGAGAAGAGAAGAGAAGAGAAGCTTCACTCTTCTGCGAATTCCTTGCTTCCTGCTCTGATTAGACTTGATTCAATCTTCACTTGACGATTTGCTTCTCTTTCTAATTCTCAATCTTGACTTAGTTGCTGGAAGTGTGTGTGGTTGCGAAAGAAGATCAGATTCTTCTCGAGATGGCTGAATTGCTAAATTTTCACGTGGCCAACCGTTGACGCTCAACTTAGATGGACTTGAAAGAGCGAAAAGGAAAAGAGAGCAATGGTAGAGAACTGATGAGATGTTAAAGATTGAGAAATCACTAAAGACCAAGGCTCAGGAGGTCTCTTTTGAGCCTTCACCTTTGACCCAAGCAAAAGGGGGGTTGATTTGGTCTCGGAGGGAAGAATTACTGTGCTCTCCCCTTGCTTCTCTTTTCATCCGTCATGAGGGACGACTTTTGATCATTCCCCATCTGGAAAGAGTAGAAATAAGCGCTCGATGCCTCCTTCAAGCGTATGGTTGGAGGTTTGACTCGCGTTCTCTGAGGCTATACTACTAGTTTCGCTCTTCTCCCCCCTCGAAAGAGAAGTTTCAGATATGCCAATTTTCTTTTTGGACTTCTGCTTATCATCTTGAGGAAAGAGAACTCATAAGAGAACCTGCATGCAACCACAATCTCAGCTCTACTCCTTGCATCTCTTTTTAGCTAGGCAGTAGCTTTAGCTTTTGCTGTCCCTTCCGTCCAGATCAACATTTTTCCAGAACCTTTTCGTTCAGAAAGAGGGGTCATGAATTCGTCTGTTCAACAATAAGCCTCCGAAGATTTCAGGATTTAGAAATAATAGCCTCACGTGCCACCACGATCTTCTCGATGTTTGATTTTCGCCCAAGATTTGGAGTTCGAGGTACTTTCCTTCAAAGAAAAATCCACGACCTCTATGAAATATTTTGAGGAGAGAGGGAACGAAGTAGGGAAAGAGTTTTCGGGAACTTAGAAACGAAAGGGCTTTTCTCATTCTTTCGTTTCTTGATAGATGGCTGCAAAGATTTGCAATCTGTAGTCTTGGCTCCTGATTTTGGTAGAACTACTATCTATAATGGAAATGAGGTATCTAGAAGAGTCGTCACTACTGAGGAGAGTTTAGAAAAGTAACAGTTGATGGGGAAGTAAAGGACAAAGTCGATTGGATGTTCCCGTTCCTCCAACTCAAGAGATCTCTTCTCTTTTTTCTCACTCTATTCATACATTCCAACTGTCTGAGAGTCGAGTTTAGCTAGCTTCACTAGTCAGTGGGTCACTCATAAGACGAGATAGAGCTTGAGCTTGAGAGTGGAGAATCGAGTTTTTGACGACAAAAGTCAGAGCAAGACAGGGATATCCCGATGAGAAAACCTGGGATTCTGGTCTTCTACTTCGGTAAAACCATTAACGAGCTTGTTCGTTGATTCGACTGTGTTGATGAAGAAGCAGGCTTAACTTGGGCTCGAAATTCTACTTTTCCAAAATCTCAACTCACAGTCTCAAATATCGTTCTCCCTGGATTCCTTGCAGTTCTCGGCGTGGTCAAGGTCTTCAAAGTTCTCAAGATTCTCAAAAGCGTCATCTCATCTCTGTGAGTGAAAAGCTCTTCAGCTCAGCAGAGCGAACGTCGAGCGATTTGATGACAGAGTTGGGCGAGCTCTCTTGAACACAAAACAATCAAGTCGAAGAGGTGCTTGAAACTTGGAAGACCTTCCAAGTCTATCTACGCAAACAAAAGAAGAAGAAGAAGAAGACAAAACATGACGAAACCGTGTTCAACCTCCAGTCCTTTGATTTCAATTTCCAACATCTTCGTCTCAAAATCTTCTCGAGCTATGAGTTTTGAGGCTTCAACCAACCTGGAAGTTAGGAAGAAACCCAACGTTGAGTTGACAGAAAGACCTCGCCAGGCTTGGAAGGGTCGCCAACTGCGATGGAATAGAAGACACGATGGAAAGCAAGCTTCGTCAGCAATCAACAACTCTCTCCTGCTCTCCTTGACAATCAGAACGAAGTTTGGCTCAATCATCTACTCACTCAATTCACCTTCTTCAGCCTTCCTCAAAACGACCCTTCCACTCATAAAGATCTCCTCCTTTTCTAATCTTTTTCTCTTGCGAGCCCACTTTTCTGAGTCTACAGTTACTACACCAAGCAAGAAAGGAGCCGCAGGAACTGCCACCTCTCTCAGTTTGGGCAAGGATGAGCCTCTCGATTTGATAAGTTGAAGTAGATGATCCTCAGCCGAAAATTCTTCGTCGCCATAACAAGGCAACCAGATAACCTCCAAGCTAGAGGGAACTACAAGCTTTGGACAGTAAGTGTGAATCCCGCGTAAAATGTGACCATCTAGAGTCAGCATTTTCATGGCCTTGAAATTGGAAAGACAGGCACTATGTGGTCTATCTGGTCTGAGTACACAGCCGAATAATCTAAGATGAAGAAGTGAGTTGAAAGAATGATGAAGAACCGTAAGACATTCCGCCGACAACAGCGTTTTATCTCCTTCTCTCCGAGCGTCGTAATTTCCAAAAATCTCGAGTGACACAAGTTGACTCGTGTTCACGCATCGAAGAAGCTGAGAAACTGCAAACGTCTTCTGATTCCCTTGAGCCGAATACCTGTGAGAGCTTCCTTCCAATCCCCACCAAGTCTTTGGTTTTGAAGCCTCCCAAATGAAGTTAATGTTCAGCGATAGCTTGCAAACCCGAGATAAACCTTCGACCGTGTCACCATATTCCGATAGGAATTGGAGGTCTTCAGTCGGATAATCCAATCCAAGCGCAGCCTCTGAAAGCCAAGGGACGAAAAGCAACAGCCAGATGCCATTCCTTGCTGAAAGATTGTTTCTATCATCTTTCCTAGCGCCAATGTAGAGCTTCTTGAGAGAATTGGTGAAGAACGCATGACGTTCGAAACATAAACCGTCAATGTAAATGGATGATCCGATGATCAATGTCTCGATTGCAGGAACACTGCGAAAGATACCCATCAATAGCATACCGAACCCTTGCTGGCGTCTGATATTGTAGTCTACGGAAGAAGGAAGGCCAGAATGGAAGTTTTTTCTGCAACTCAGAGCGATCGCTCTCAGAGTAGAGTCTCTCGTTCTGTTGGAAGAAGAACGATGACGAAAGTTTGTGAGGATACCAGATCGATCAGGATCCATCTCTCAACAGACATCAGTAAAGTCGGAATGAGAGAATCGAGACTCAACTCACTTTCTTGCCTTTTCCTTTTCTTGAAAGTTCTTGCTTTCTTCCACCCATCCTTGCACCATCTCGGCGATGTGTAGAGCGACGTTTTGTGGGATTGAATCTAGAGTAGCTCGTTTGTTGATAGTCTTCGATACTTCTCGATCTTGTTCGCTTGGTTGCATCATGTCGCAATTTGAGGAGTGAGTGGTTGAGAACGAACTGGAAAAGTCGTTTCTTTGCCTTCTTCCAGCTTCCAACAACCATCGAGACCATGAGTTCTTCCAAAGACAACCGAGACGGTGCTGATTCTAACTGGGGCTACAGTCTAGAAATCCAAAGTCGATGGCTAGATCAAGATCAGTGAGGATTCATCAGAGCCACTTCATCGAACCTTGAACGAAAAGCTTACCCCACAACTTCTTTCCCTTCTCTAATCTCGCAATCAGGTATGGTCATCTCAACAATTCAGCCTACTATCTACTAGCTGACACCATAGTTAACACCTACCTCGTATCAAAGTGTTCTCTAGAACCCTTCATTCATCCAACTTCAACCTCCAACAATCAAAGACCCTCTTCTTCTACTACTTCAATGACTCCATCTCTTCCAACTGAACCTCCAACTACGAACACAAGTTCAGTCTCGAGTTCAAGCTCGAATGATCAATCACCAGCTGCATCCTCAGTCATAGGATTGGTCATCTCTTCTTCTGCACAATTCTTTTCTCCAACTTCTTTCCCTTCTCTGATGCTTTGCAAGTTGAGAGTCGTCAAGTTGGGCAAATCTAGTGTCACTTATCAAGTCGGGATCTTTGAAGTTCCAGTAGATTCTGCTTCTAGGTCTACGCAGGGAAAGAAAGCTGCTGTTGTCACTCAATCGACTCATGTCTTTGTGGATCGGGTGTCGAGAAGGCCGGTCAAGGTTTTGCCAGATAGCATTAGGAATGGATTGGAGAAGTTGAAAATTGAGGAGTTTGTCTTGAAAGAAGGGAACAGTAAATTGTAATGGTAGTTTTGTTGAGATACATCTAATTTTGTCAACTTCTCTCGCTGTGTGATGAATGCTAGCTCACCCTTCTCTCGCTCTCTCTGGTATGCTACGAAATTGCAAATGCACATTAGAGAGAAGCATGCAAACAAACGAACAAACAAGTACAAAATGAACAAAAGGGAGCAGCCGAAAAGCAATGTCCTCGAAACTATCTCCTTCACAATCCTTCTTTCGCGAGATCCTCACAGATCTGCAGGTAGAAATCGGTCGGTCTGAAATGATCTCTTCCTAAAGCGGCCATCAAAGGTTTATTCACCCATCCAATGAGATGAAGATGGGACACGTCATCTAATGTACCTTGATACTGTCCCCAGATTGAGCTGGAAACCGAGACCAAACCATCGTTCTCGCCCTGTAGAAGAAAGGTAGAAAGGGAGGAGACAAGCGCAAGCAACGACGATTCGTGGAATTGAATGAGAGGCGTACGGAAAATGGTCATGAAAAGGAGAAGGTATGTAGAAAGGATCAACGATAATTTAGGCGGAAGAAGAGAAAAAGATCCCTCTTGAGTGACTGCTGCTCTGCTCTTCTCCGCTTCTTAACATTACATGAACTTCATCGATCACAAACTCACCTCTTCAGCATGAATGATTCCCCAAGGAATCCTAAACTCATTAAGGAATCCAGGTCTGAAACTAGCTCCCCAAGAAAAGTAGAGACATTCCGGATCGTCTTTAGTAACCTCGTTGAAACTCGACATTGATTCTATCGTCAAATCCTGAAAAGCTCCTCCTTCCCCTGGAACCTTCAAAGTTTTGAGAGCATTCAGAAGAGTGGGAAGTCTATCTTTGCCAATAACCTCATTGATCATGTAGTCTGCGAAGGCGGAACCTCGATGAGGAGAGGCTATCGTCGTTAGAGATCTAACTTTGAAAGAATACGAACCTTTCAGATTGGAAATTAGATGTCTCCCATCAAGCCCACCCATACTATGGCCAATTAAATTGATTTCCCTTCCTGCAAATCTGTCTTCAATGAGATCTCGAAGACATGCTGCTCTCTCTTGAATCGAAGCAGTTACTGGAACTTCAGTGACGAGCACTTCGGCTGGCGGAAGGGGGAGAGAGCGAGCAAAATTGAATAACAATCAGCAACAGTGGAGATTAGATCGTTCCCATTCCAATTGAAAGAAAATGCAAGAGACCGAAGCAGATTACTCACTACCATTTGCTTCCAACACTTCCGTCACTCCCCTCCAATAATTGAGACTCAAACTTGGAATGCTCTTGATACCTAAAGACTTGAAGCCAAACAAGCCAACACATAAGACAATTGGCAATCTAGGACTCTGATATTTGTCCTGTAATCTGAGTAATTGCTTCTTAGAAAGGTTTGAAGATTCTAAATCTTCACCAGAGGTCCCTTTGCCCTTCCCTTCCCCATCTCCAGTCCCACTCGATTGAGCCAAAGCACTACTTAATTGCTTCTCGTGATCTTTGATCCACTTATTAGGAGATTCCGGTTCGGCTGGACCGATGAGAGATCTCAATCTAGATATAGCGTCCAAGAAACCAGTTTGACCTTCTTCGACTTTACTCGTTTCGACTCCATTCTCTATTTGATTCTGATCAACAGTGGAATTATAATTATCCAATTGAGTTCCAAAGCCTTTTGAAATAGTATTCCAGAACCCAGGTCTATCCTCAACATCACCATTCAATCTCTCCTCCAGATTCAATCCTTCTCCATCAAGGATCATTTCATGATTATGACCATCCCAATTCAACTCCTTTCCATCTTGATCGACCATTTCATCATTTTCATCCCCAACTACTATCCCAGCTCTCGAAACCTGACTAAACGCTCTAGAATGTCTTTTTGAAGACGGACTTGATTCGTCTGGGAACCAAGTGGATTGAGGTCTGGTTAACAAAGTATGAGGTTGATTTTGATTCTGATTCCTTTCACTAGAAGAAGAAGAGATTGTAGTGATCACATCTCCGAAAATGTTTAATTGAGGAATGGAAGTTGATCTTGTGGATCTGGAAGAAAGTTGAGATAAAAGAGATGGTCTTGAAGGAGTTGAAGTTGAAGAAGAAGTTGACTTATCTGGAGATGGAGTTGGAGAAGATGAATTCAAAGCTTCTCCAATGGCATTTTTGAGATCGTTTGAAATCTTTCTA
Source organism: Hemileia vastatrix (assembly GCA_030280995.1). Taxonomy (NCBI): domain Eukaryota; kingdom Fungi; phylum Basidiomycota; class Pucciniomycetes; order Pucciniales; family Zaghouaniaceae; genus Hemileia; species Hemileia vastatrix. Next base: position 70,301 of record JASXTE010000125.1, read on the forward strand.
GATTCTTTCAAAGGAGAAGAAGTGTTTGAATTTCTTCCATATTCATGATCGTAATCTCTATCGGGAGTGGACACTCTTGACAACCCTCCTCCAACTCCTACTCCTCTAGTCAAATTCAGACTATTCCTAACATTGTTCCTAGAAGTAGGTCTAGAAGTCACTGGAGAATGATTGGTGATAGGAGAAGGTAACCTAGCTGGAACAGGAGGGGAAATCAAATTTGGTATCTCATCTTTCACCATAGCTTCTTGTAAAGATTCCTCCAAAAGGTTGGCTTGAGAAGTAGATGGTTCCAACATTGGTCTGATGGCTTTAGGTTGGATTGGAATGTTTTGCGATTTGGAATCGGATCGAGTAACCGAGGTAGAGGCGGGAGGATTGATAGATTTCAACGATGGATTGATGAGAAGGGTTGGCACTTCTTTTGATTCTGAAGATTCTTTAGAAGCTAGATTCATTCCTTTCGAGCTATTAAAAGTACCTTTGCTGAATTCCGAAGCTGTCGATTGACTTTGTCCTACTGCCTGGCCTTGAGCACTTTGATTCCTTCCAACAGATGATGTTCGACTCTGCCTCTCTGTTCTCTCTCTATCCAAATTCATTGACTGAATTGATAGATCAGCCTTGATTGGATCTGTAACCCTAGCTCCATCTCTATTCTGATGAGTAGTATGAATCACTCCATCATTTTTATCTCTCCGAAGAGCCAAATGAGTCCTAGAATCGGTGTCCAGATGAGGTGAAGACGGAGGAGTTGAATTTGATGAAGATATAGGAGAAGTCATGGGATTAAAAGTTGAGGCTGTTGATGAAGACGAGGATGAGGATCTTGAAGGATCAGAAGTAGAATTTTTGAGGTTCCCAACTGCTTTCCCCTTTGATTTCCAAGGAGGCTGTGAGTTTGTGAGGTTGGCCCACATTGGATAATTTAATCTCCGAAGATGGAGGAGAGAAATGGAAGTAGTCGGAATAGTGAAAAGAGTAAGAGGATGGGAGAAGCTGAAGATGTTGATTTTGATAAGAGGCAGCGATGGAAAGGATGGGCCGAACCTCTTGCTTAGAAATGGCTTTACCGAACGTTGAAGAGTAAACAATCTAGAGAGATTTCAGGATGGTAATTCAGTGCTGAAGGATAAGATAGTTTAGAGAAAAGGAGAAGTATTGAAGATCTTCAAGGTGGAGAATTATGGAGAGACGTCATAGAATTCAAGGTCCGCCGTGCATTCTTTGGTGAGAACGAGGTTGTCACTTTCTCTTCTTCAACCATTGCATCAATTTCAATCTTTCTCTTTCTTTTTCTAAATCATTCCGATCAATACCAACTCGCAAGACACAAATAGAGTCCAGATAGACGCAAGCCCTTCCATTCGGCAACTCACAGCCTTGTCCTCCCTCCATCTACTCACTCTCAAAGGACACACTGGATTAGACAATCTTCAAGATGGCAAACATGCTCAAAGGGTTTTGGCCAAATGGTCCTCAGGATCAGGTCAGTACTCGCTCAGAGACATAGTTGAGAGAAGAGATGAGATGAGAGGGATTGGAAATCAGAGGATGAGGAGGAGGCTCGGTCCAAACGAGGGGAAGGCTACAGGGCAGCAACATCGACACTACGATGGACGAGATGATACGACTGCGGATTTGGTAGTTTCTGGAATCGGAATCAAAAGCCAGAGTCCAATCTCAAGAGGAGAGAAGACAGAAGGTGCATTCCACTTGCAATCTCCTGCGTGAAGATCCTCCCTTATCTCCTTTGTCTCTTTTGTCTATTCCATCTTCTATCAAATGCTATCATCTAAGCTTATTCGACTTCCGTGTAATGCTCAGACTTCAATTTCCATCCAAGCTCTTACTCACCCCTTCCTTTCTACTCTAACTTCTATCTCTCTTTCCTTTCCTCCTAACAGACGACTCCCAAAGCCTCCTCTTCTTCAACCAGATCAGAAGAATCAAACCCTTTCGACACCTTTTCAGTCTCTTCAGCTTTGCCTTCCACCACCAACAACAACAACAATAACAATAATAATGTCAGCGTGGGCGGTCCAGGTCAACCTGCAGGTAGAATGGGTTCATCTTCAAATTTAAACCTCAATTACAATCAACAACAACCTCCAACTCCTAGTAGAAGTGATTCTCATTCTAGAGGCAATAGTGCTAATAACATCATTCCTGGCTTGCAGGATGGCTTGAGAACTCCGGGAGGAGTGACGAGTCAGGCTAGCATACCTACCACTTCCGTCTCTACTTCTGGTGAGTTGGGAGAATGAAAGAATTGGAGAAGTTTGGGAAGAATGAATGGGGAAGAGAGATTGGATAGTTGTTGAGAAGTAATGAGATTTGAAAAGGGAAACATCGAGAACAGAGGCAAATGTAGATCTCGACTTTGAGAACTGACTCTTGCCCATTCTCTCTTTGTATCCTTGCAGCTCCCGACTTCACCATGAAGCTACCACCAGCAAAGAACAAAGTAGAATCTACAGCGACCAATTCCAACCCTTCCTCTTCTTCCACTCGTAACACGACTTCCTCTCGTGGACATCTAACCATCAAGATTGTAGAAGCTAGAAACCTACCTATTTCCTCTTCTACTTCTCGACCCTATGCAGTGGTTCAATTTGATAAGAATGAATTCATTGGTAGAGAACCAATAGATTCAGCAGATGAAGATGCAAAAGGAACTGCAGTTCCAAGAGCTGAATTACAAGAATCAAACAATGTCAGAGCCAGAGCTAAAACGGTGACTCCAACGATTGGAAAGGAAAGTTTGAGACAAAATCCAGTTTGGAAACATGAAGTTACATTTGATGTCACTCATGAGAATTGTCCAATTTACATTTCAGTTTATGATAGAGAAGGAGAAGAAGAAGGTTTTGTTGGAATGAGAGAAATCAGACCTAGATTGGTTAATAAATTGAAATCGGATCAATGGTATCCTTTGGTTTCAAAGGAATTCAATTCAAATGAAAATGCTTCGGAAGAAGACTTGACTTCTGGAGGAGGAGGAGAAATTGGTGGTGGTGCTGCTTCTTCGGAAGATTTAGGTCAAGGAGAAGTTAGAATCGAAATGAAGTATGAAAAATTGGCTCAAAAGAAATTGACTCCAAGAGATTTCGAATATTTGAAATTGATTGGTAGAGGAACTTTTGGTAAAGTTTTCCAAGTTAGGAAAAAGGATACTAGAAGAATTTACGCCATGAAAGTGTTATCAAAGAGAGAGATTGCAATCAAGAAAGAAGTGACTCATACGATGGGAGAGAGGAGAATCTTGGAGAAATCTCTAGATTGTCCATTTTTGGTAGGATTGAAATTTTCATTCCAATCTGAATTCGAACTCTTCTTCGTTACGGATTATAAATCTGGTGGAGAATTGTTTTGGCATTTACAAAGAGAAGGTAGATTTACAGAGGAAAGAGCTAGGTTTTATATAGCCGAATTGGTCCTGGCTTTGGAACATTTACATAAATTCGATATCGTTTATAGAGATTTGAAACCTGAAAATATTCTATTGGACGCTACTGGACATGTAGCTTTATGCGATTTCGGTCTCTCCAAACCTGATTTGGGTCAAGGTCAATTGACAAACACTTTCTGTGGTACGACGGAATATCTGGCCCCAGAGGTTCTTTTGGATGAATCTGGTTATTCTAAATTGGTCGATTTCTGGTCTTTGGGAGTGTGAGTATCGAGAGGGGTGTTTGTTTTTGAGGGCCTTTATTCTTAATGTTTCGTTTGGCTTACCCTTTTTCATCTTCTCTCTCTCTCGTTGGGTTCCCTCATAGGTTGCTATTCGAAATGTGCTGTGGTTGGTCTCCCTTCTATGCTGAAGATACTCAACAGATGTACAGGAACATCTGCTTCGGAAAGATCAAGTTCCCTCGAGGTGCCATTGGAGATGATGGAAAACAGTTCGTCAAAGGAGTGAGTAGTTCTCACTCGAAAGGGAGTCTGCCGCCTGATCAGAGATTCTATGTACCCGAAAGATTTTATCTCATCAAAGTCGAAAAGTCTTGTACTGATCTTCTTCGTCTTTCTTTTCGGTTCTCTTTCTCACAGCTACTGAACCGAAATCCGAAACATCGATTAGGATCTCAAAGAGATGCCTTAGATCTCAAAGAACATTCCTTCTTCAAAGACGTGGATTTCGTAGCTCTAGCTGCCAAACAATTGACTCCACCTTTCAAACCTCTGGTCGAATCAGACGAATCAGTAGCCAATTTCGATCCTGAATTCACGGAAACTGATCTACAAGATGTAGCCTTCATTCCAGGATTCGATGGAGAAGAATCTTCTGGAATTTCTGAAACTGTCAATGGCATGAACTCAAGTCTCATAGATGCACCAACGATCGGAACTTCCAACAATCATTCGAATGGAAATCAAGGTGTAAAGATTAGTAGTAAGAAAGAGGACGGTCAAGAAAGTGGGGGAGAAGGAGCTTTGAGTAGAAGTGTTCAGGATAAATTCAAAGGATTTAGTTATTCGGGAACTTATGAAGGTTCTTTGGCTGGTAGTTTTGGTGGTAGAAGGGGGAGTGGTGGTATGGGTGGAATAAATCTAGGAATGTCGAAAATGGAAAAGAGCGACGAGGAGAAATCAGACGTGGAAATGGATGGTTAAGATCTAAGATTAATCTCAAGATATCCATCTAATTAAACACCTTTCTCACTATCCGATTATGGTCACAATCTCGAATTACAATCCAAGGCTTCAAACCAACCCTTAACAAATGAGATCCAGATGAAACAAACTCCCAATCTCCTTCGACTACTAATCAAACGGACAAGACTCCATTCCTTCTCTTTTTCTCGATTCAAGACCTTCAATAAAGATGTTTCTATTCTTAATTGTCTATTGTTCTTTTCCCCTTTGGCTGTCAATTGTATCCTTTCTGTTCAATGGCCTTTGACTCTTGTCTGTGCAATTCATCATCTTTGGCTCTTCCCCTTTAGATCTTCAAGGTGGTTTTACATTGCTTTTGTCTTTCTCTTTTACTTTGTATATATGAAGAATCAAATCAACTTAAAGGTAGCCCGCAGAGAGAGTTCGTTGCTCTGTCGTTGCTCTGAAGATGCGAGAAGATTCCAGAAAGTTTGGTAGTCTTTGGGCATTCTCACTTGAATAACGAACTACTTAACGCTTCACATCCAATTCGAGAATAATTCAAACCAATCATGGGTAAAGATTACTACAAACTGCTTGGAATCTCGAAATCGGCAACTGAAGATGAGATCAAAAAAGGTGAGTCTTGAATGATAGACTCATTCCTTCCAAGCCTCATCACTGATTGACATTCTGCTCTCGATTCTCTCCTTTCTTTCAGCTTACAAAAAGGCGGCTCTCAAGAATCATCCAGATAGAAATAAAGACAATCCAAACGCCAAAGCAAAGTTTCAAGAGATAGGTGAAGCTTTCGAGGTCTTGTCAGATAAGAATAAGGTGAGTACGTCGAGAAGGAACAAGTATCAGTACTCGAGACTGGGCAGCGGTGGATAGAAACAGAGTCAATGGTCAACAACGTTCCTCACAAACAGCTCAAAGCCGCTCACACGAGGCAGCGATAGGCTGTAGAAGCTGCAAAGATGCCTTTGAGAAGAAGTGGAGCAACGACTTGGGAAGGAATGCTTCACCATGAAGAGGTGCTGCTAGTCTCTTTCATTTCTGAGAGTTATGAGGCTGAATTTTGAATCGATTACCAGTAGAGTAGGGATCTCGGAGACGTCGAGCTCTTCATATTCATTTTCTCGAACTTGAGATAACCTTGGAATGCCTACCTGAACCAGCTTGACTGACCTCTTCTTCCCTCTCTCACTCCATCACAGAGAACTATATATGATACTTATGGAGAAGAAGGACTCAAAGCTCAACCAAGCGGAGGTCCAGATATGGGAGGAGCTGCTGGAGCAGGACCTTCATTCTCTGGATTCCCAGGCGGGGCAGGAGGAACTACTTTCTCATTCGGAGGTGGACCTGGTGGATTCACTCCTTCTTCAGCTGAAGACATCTTTGCTTCAGTCTTTGGATCCATGGGAGGGGGGATGGGAGGTGGAGGAGGATCTCCTTTCGCTTCAATGGGAGGCGGTATGCCTGGAATGAGCTCTGGAAGAGGAGCCAAAAGAGGTGCAAGTGCAACTGGCATGCCAGGAGGTTTTGGAATGAGTGGTGGTGGAGATCCTTTCGCTGGAATGGGAATGGGAATGGGAATGGATCAGGATCATCAAGAACCTACTCAAATCAAAGACGTAGAGAAACAATTGCCTTGCAGTTTGGAAGATCTTTTCACTGGTACTACCAAGAAGTTGAAGGTTGGAGCTAAGACTTTGAGTGGTGGAACTGAAGAGAAGGTACTTTCAATAGATGTCAAGCCTGGTTGGAAGAAGGTGAGTAATTCATGAGATGAGAAGATGAAGCTTGAATACAAGATCTCTGCGTGCTTTTGACTCGGACTACTGACACGATACCTCTCTCAATTTCCTTCTTTTCAATCCACTTTCAACAGGGCACTAAAGTTCGTTTTGCAGGAGCTGGAAACGAAGTCGCACCTGGAAAAAGATCAGATTTAGTCTTCGTCATAGACGAGAAACCTCACACTAGATTTTCTAGAGAAGGAGATGATCTCAAAGTTTTAATGTCATTATCTCTAGCAGATGCTTTAGATCCACCTCCAAAAGCTTCCAGAAATCTCATCACTTTGGACGGAAAGAAGGTCAACATTCCACTGCCGACTCCATCGAATGGACAAACCTCAATCATGCCTGGAAGGACGACTAGAATGGCTAATCAAGGAATGCCCATCTCAAAGACTGGTGGAACCAAGAGAGGAGATTTGGTCATTGTTTGGGAAGTCAGTTTGCCAGATAGGTTGAATGAGGAACAGAGGAAGACAATTAGGAATGCTCTTTCGGCTGCTTCTTCTTAGAAAAGTCTTTCAATGACTTAGTTTCTCTCCCCGATTCTGCCTTTCCTGTCATCAAACGATCTTGTCATGTATAGAAACCTTCATCAAGATGTAATCGTCACCTGCTTCAAAAATCATTTCGTCTGCTCAGTTTCGTGTGACACAGTGTTGATTTTCGAGTCACTATACGAACAAGCTATCTCCTTATCATGCACTCATGCTTGAGAGAGAGAGAGAGAGAACACCTCTTGAAATCGGAATTAGTTCGGCATTGGAAGTTCGTTTCGGCTTTGGACTTGGTCGAGTAGTGGAGACGTTAGTGGAGAAGAGCCGTCATCTCACAATCTTCAATTCCTATAAAGAGACTTCACTCAGAGGCAATTTTTGCTTTCTCAACCACAACAGCATCTTCAAAATGACTACTGCAAAGACAAACATTCAAATCGCCTTCGGTACCATGACCTTTGGAAGAGAAGGCGAAGAGCAATCTCGAGTCTTCAAGCTAGAAGATTGCCAAAAGATTCTAGATATCTTCAAATCTCATGGACACACCGAGCTTGATACTGCCAGAGCTTACGGTGCTGGAACTAGTGAGGAGTATTTGAGAGATTTGGGAGCTGAGAAGCAAGGCTTCAAGATCGCCACCAAGGTCAGTAATTCTCTTTAGGCTCTCAAATCAAGTTCTCGACGAAAGCTGACGATACTTCCCTTTCTTTTCTTCTCCTACAGGTCTTCCCCAATGCTCGTTTCCCAGCCGTCAAAGGTTGGAAGGTCTACACTCACGAAGGGAAAGGATCTTCAAACGGAGTTCACGCTGCTCTAGAAGACTCCCTTCAAGCATTGGGAACTTCCAAAGTTGATCTTTATTACCTTCATGCTCCAGATAGAGAAGTCCGTCTTGCTGAGACTTTAGAAGCAATCAACGAAGAATATAAGGCAGGTCACTTTTCAAGATTCGGTATCTCGAACTACAAGGCTTCAGAAGTCGATGAAATCGTTTCAATCTGTGAAAAGAATGGTTGGGTCAAACCTACTGTTTACCAAGGTCTTTACAATGCAATCGTTAGATCTGCAGAGCCTGAGCTGATTCCAACTTTACGTAGGGTGAGCGATCAGACTCGGTCAAGAGAATGAAGATTTTTTTGGCATTCGACTCTGACTTACTCATCTCAAATTTCCAATCTCTACTCTTCTTCTTCAACAGCACGGGATTTCATACTATACTTACAATCCACTCGGAGGCGGGTTCTTTACTGGAAACGTCCAGAAAGACAAAGAAGTAGAAGCCGGATCAAGATTCGATGGAAACAAGTGGCAAGGACAGGTGAGTTTTCCAAGAGAAGAAAACGTAATACTTCCTCTGAAATCTTCTGACTTTAGTCTGTCTTTCCCAAACTGTTCGGTAATCCCACAGATGTATCAAAAGAGATACTTCAAGGATTGCTTTTGGGAGGCTTTAGAACAATTGAAACCAGTAGCCCAGAAACACAATCTTTCACTTGGTGAAATTGCATTGAGATGGATGTCTCATCATTCCCAACTTTCAAAGGAACATGGAGATCATATCATCATCGGAGCTTCTTCTTTGAATCATATCGAGACGAACTTGAAGGACTTTGAAAAGGGACCTTTGGATCCTGAAGTCGTCAAAGCTGTGGACCAAGCTTGGGAATTGGTAAAGGGTGAAAGTCCTCCTTATCATTTCTAAGTGGGGTAGATTCGTTTGTTAGGAACCCTTGTGAGAACTTGTACCACTTTAGAGAAAGAATTGCAATGACGTTTTCGTGTTCCCATAACGAGTGTGAATCTAAGGAAAGAGATCTTGAGAAAGTCGTATGTTGTGAGAGTGATTGAAAAACTAAAAGTACACGAGAGAGTAGGTGATTGAAGAACGTGAATCATGTCTGAAAACTTGGGCCAAGAAAAGAAAGCGAAAGACTTCGCCAGAGGTATGAGATTAAAGATGAAATGGAACTCGGGAAGAGAATTGGCTTAAGGTATTCTTGCATCTTCAGCCCCAAGCGGCTGTTGAGCTATAGTTGACGATAAGATGACCTTCTGTACCAAAGCACTGTGAAATCGAAAGAGGTGGAAATGTTAGACGAGGGATCGAGATTGAAATGCAAAAGATGTCGGAAGGCTCTTTAGCTCCAATCATGAATGCATACGCACTCTATATAGATTTCCAACAGTATCATCTGGAGCCGGTGAGAAAGAACTGTTGATGTATAGGAACTGGAGCAAAGAAGGCGGATAGAAGAGGAGTGAGGGGTTAGAAGACTGATAAGCAAATGCACCAATCTCTTGAGAGCTTTATATCTACGAGTCCTCCCTTGATCCTTCGATCAGAACACTTGAGGAGCTTATTTCCCAGTCATAATCTCATTCCACCTTATAAAGAGAGTCATGCAGAAGAAGAAGAGAAGAGCGACTCACCAAAGCGTCACTCTGTTTCCAACCCAACTCTTTCCTCAAGAACTGGATCACTGCCTGGAATCGATTGAAGGCGGTAATTCTGAAATAGTTGTTCTGTCATAAAATGGAACAAGACGGGAGAAATCAAAGATGATTAGTCTTGATAGTCGAAGAGATAGAGATCTGAATGCCACTACTTGCTCATGATGCTCACCTTCATGATTGGAGCATTCCCTATGGCCTTGAACCGAACGACGACTGGCGAGGAGTAGGAAAGAGAGATGATCAGATCTTTTAGCTCATGAGAAGTTGAATGAGAAAGAGTAGAATTCCAATCTCTCAATTACCTTTTGAAGAATCCTTTTTCTTGTAATGATCCAAGGCAGACAAAGCATTCGGAGGAGGAGTAGATGCTGTGGCTGAGGTTGTTGTTGTTTGTTGATGTTGAATTGAAGGAGTGTTTGTCACGGGAGATTGAATCGAGAGAGCATTTAAGCCAGCGTCTAGTCCAGAAGATGTCATGATGGTTGAGGTTCGAGATGATAAGAAGTTGCTTTCCTTCTAACCACGACTATCACTATTCAAGCAATTCTCATTCCACAGCTTCAAGCAGAAATCAAGGAAAATCAATCCAGCAAGGAAAAAAATCACGCCAGGTCGATCGAAGAAGAGAGCAAGTCATGGCCAAAGCTTCCAGCTCTACTTCTGCTTCTTCTTGCACTTCATTTCCAGTCGATTCCACACTTCTTCATCCAACTTTTGAATCCTACAGACTAGTTCAACCTCAAGATCCAGAAAATGAATCTTTGATTCAATCCTATCATCCTCTTCCTTCACAATTGTCTCTGTCGCAAATCTCGAATCCTTCTGGTTCCATCTTGGGTCACAAAGATGCAAAGGATAGAAGTCGATTCTCTCATCTCATCCCAAAGATGCAGTCAGACGAAGAGGATCAGGATACGAATGGATCCGCAATGGCTGCTTACGTGGATTTGCAGGGCTTCTTGATGTTGATCGTCGTAGATGAGGTGAGTACAGTAGAGAGTCGAAGAAGAATCAAGTAGCCTTTCAGCTTTTCAATGAGATCGTTGGCAGATGTGGTTCGACATTTCTCAATCTGAAGTTGGAAATGGTATTCTGATGTATGACCCGACTTCATTGCTTCCTCACAGACATCTAAGCCTTCTTTCCATCCTCTCTGTCATCTAGAAGCTACTCCATTACCAACCTCAACTTCTCCTCTCTCGCCTCCACCGCCTCCTTCGATCCTCTCTCTGCCTGGAAATCTCTGGCTAGTAACATTAGGAGATGGTCATCTCTCTCTGGTCAAGAGTCGGAGCGTTCCAAACGCTCTCAAACCTGGATCAAACTCAAAGAGATGGACTGGGGATCTTCTGAAACGATGGAAGGTCATCAATGAGGAGAATTCAGAAACAGATTCAGATTCAGATGAAAGAATAGCTTTCAGGCTTCTAGATTCGGAAGTTCTCCAAGTCGAAGGAAAGGAGAAAAGCTTCAAGGTTCTCATTCAATCTTCGAGAAGGATCGCTTTTGGTTCGTCTAGACCTCAACCTGGTCTTGGTGGTTCGGCTTCAACATCTCCTGCTTCGGACAAAGAGAAATCGAGTTCATCTAGGATTGTTTTTGACGTCTCGATGATTCAAATCGACTTGTCGGAGTCAGAGATGTCATCGAACTCAATTGAGGATCTGAAACCAAGATGGGCAGTGACTGGAGATGAACCTTCTTTTTACGCCAAAATATCTACCAAAGCTTCGTCGAACGGTAGGAAGTCTGAAGTTTCAAAGCATCTGCTCTGCTCAGAAGCTGGCTTTGTTGCTAAACGAAGGAAAGTCGAGATCTCAACCTCACCATCGACATCAACAGATTCCAAAGCTACTGCTCAGTCAGTCTCAAGTACTCCTCCTCAATTTGGTCCTCAATCACAAGTGAGCTCTTCTAGAGCTCAACCATTCTCTTGGCATCAAACTTCGGATACAGTCACTGTCGTCTTCGCCTTACCTCCGTCGATAAGAAAAGAACAAGTCAGATCTCACTTCCAAAATCAAACTATGAGTCTTTCAATTTCTCCTGAAGCTAGATCTCAAATCTCCGCCTCTACTTCAATCTTGAGTGATAGCAATCGATTTCAAGAAATAGGAGATGTTGAAATTATAGAAGGATCTGGGCAAGAGAATCATCATCTCGAAGTCTCGGAGAAGTTGATCTCTGGTCAATACAAGTCTCGAAGTTTATGGGGAGAAATCGATATCGAAGGATCTGTTTGGACTTTGGAAAGACCTGAAATCTCACCTTTGAAGTTGAAAGAGATCCCTTCGCTTTTGACTCTTCATTTGGAAAAGAAACATCACGGAACTAGATGGTCGAATGTCTTCAATCGAAAAAGGAAGACAAATCAAGGGATGAAGGCTGTGGGTGTAGAAAACGAAGAGCAAGAGGTAGAAGAAGAAGATGATTCAAACGTTCCAGAAACCATGGATCCTTTGGAACTTCTCAATGCCGTCGAAGGACTTGACAAGTATACTGCAGGTGGCGAAGAGGAATTGGGCGAGAATGGAATGCAAAACATGGCGGATCAAATGAATGCTAATGGTTTAGGAACTGAACAATCAAGTCTTCTTAGAGATGGATTGGAAGAAGAAGATGCTGAAATTGGGAAGGCAATCGTCGTTTCTTGGATCGAAGAAGTAAGAAACGATGAGATTGAAGTATCAAGACCCAAAGGTGATGGGTTCAAGAAGGAAATGGTCTTGGCTTCTCCTTTGGCTACTGCTTCTGCATCTAGTCTTAGTGCTGCTAGTCAAGGACTGCCAATGGTGATCAAGAATGGTTTAGATGGTCTAGTCTTTCATCCTTCGTTTGATTCAGAACAAGAAACTTGGACTCATTCAGACACTTTACCTGCTCTCTCCTTCGTCCTAGCTTCAAAGAAAGATGCGCATAGGATTTATATTCATTCTTCAACTCTTCGTCAATCTCAAGACTTGAATAAGGAAGTAGGTTCTTCAACAATTTTGGCTTTCGAAAGTCCAGCTCTTACTTCTTCTTCCAATTCTTCGAGCTCGAATGGAGGGGCAGGTAATCTTTTCGTCTATTACTCTCCAACTTTCGTTTCGAGTAGTGGAGGAAGAAAGAGATCTAACTATGCAAGTTCGAGAGTGATTAGATTGGGAGTTGATGAGGAAAGTGGGAGAGGTAGTGGTGCTTTGGTCGGAGCGGCGGCTTTGAAAGTGAATGGAAAGGAGATCTTACTGTGTCTTTGTGAGAGGAGTCTTTTGGTGCTTAGTAATCTGCTGTAAGAAGTGAGACATGAAATCAGAGCTTTCAAACTAGCTCGCTCTGTACGCTAGTTTGATTTTCTATACTTCGCCCTTCGAAGCAGAAAGATGACCGCAGAATCGTATCTAAACACTTGATCTTTGATTCATCATGGGCACAAGAAGACGTTCAGGTGTTCTGATCTGCATACAAGGGGCTGATGCTACAAAAGATCGAGAACCTTGAGTGAAGAGAATTTTCACCTCATCCACTCTTGTCCTTCGAACCACTCAATCGAAGACTTCAAATTCATCAGACAATGCCTTCAAAAGTCAAGATTCTTCCTTCAGACGTCGTTTTGATGATCATAGATTATCTAGATTCACCCTCAATGATGAATTGTAGGCAGGTTTGCAGAAGCTGGTTGGATGTGATCGAAGGAAACAGATCATTATGGAACCACTTCGAAGTTGTCAATTACGGCCAGACTGTTATACCCATGCTCGAAATGTTTGCCTCGAAGTCGAATAACACTATTAGAGTCTTTAGTCTACATCAAAAGGAGAAGCCATCAACTCCTTTAGACCAAGCTGAGGCAGAACTTCAGGGCAAGGCAATCGTTGAACTGCTTTTGAGATCGAAAATTTCTTTCAAGAGCTGGCAATCAACCCTGCATGGATGGGCTTCGATCTGGCCATCTTTTCTCTCCAGTTGTTTATCAGAGTTCAAAAACCTGAAGATGTTCAGCGAGGATAGTTTTTTTTGGGGACCGTCAGGTGGTAGATTGGTCGATTAGAAGAGAATCCGCTGCTGCTTCAAGCAACAATCAGTTTAATGAGAAGGCAATCTCGGGCCGTTACCTTACTTCACTAAAGAGAACCATGGCATTTACAGCTGTCCCGCAGATCAAAGCTTCTTACTTCACCCTTCAACGTCTCATGTGTTCCTGTGAAATCTTACTTCAAGAAGATTTCATCTTACCAAACCTCTTATTTCTTGAGTTGACTGATGTGGTTGATTCGTTACCAGAAGCAAAACATTATCCAAGACTTAAAGCACTCCTCATATATCTGGGAGAGTCCAAGAAAAAGTTTACATTTCCGAGCAATCTTCCTTCATCCCTTGTAGGTATTTACCTCAGTGCTCCTGGAACTGGAAGAGGAAGAGCCTTTACTAGAAAAGCTCTTGATGTATTCAAAAAATCATATACCGAACTCCACACTTTAATGATAGATTCAGCGGTAGATTGTTATACAGATGAACTCATTAAGGTTATAAAGGCACGTATCGCTGCTCAAAGAAAGGGATTGAAAGTAGATGGAATCGCTATGAAGCCAATTCAAGAGCTGGTCATTGGTCTCGCCAAGTTTGATAAGAGTTCACTTGTGAAACTTCGAGTAGTAGTTCCAAAGGTGGGAAACAGCGGAGAATAGAAACGTGAGTAGCGTGAATCAACTGATGACTGGCTCAAACTGCTTCTGTTTGTCTTGCGTGTTGTGTCCTTTCAACTGACCTGTCTACTTCACTCAAAAATATACTCAATCGAACCCTTCCCACCAGATCAAGAGATAGCTTAGCATCTTTTGGAGAGCAGAATTCCGAAGAAATTGTCGGGAACAACCTTCAAAAACGACATCTTGAGCTGAATCCCAGTTTTCTAGATCACCAAAGCGCAATTGAATCAAGAATCACATAGAACATGAGGGAAAAAAACATCAATCAAAGAGGGGGAAATCAAAATGGAAGAGAGAAAGTCACTTCGATCAGTCAGAATGTTTTGACTGAGGATGATGTGAGCGTTGGGGATTTTGAAGTTTCTTTGTACCTGTTACTGCCTATAATTCAAGTGACATTTCAGCCTTTCCCGAGAGTTGATTAACGCCTCTCTATCTCTAGTCTGAGTAATTCTTGAGTGCCGAAGCTTATAGAAGCTTGTAACAGTGCCCTCGTCAACATGAGTCAACTTTCAAAGCGATTTCACTATCCTTGCTTTTCACTTCTATCAAGACCCGACAGCGCGAGATGTCCAAAATAGTCATAGTGTCGTTCTAGAGAACATGATAAGATTCCTACTTTTGAAAGAATTCAACAGCATGCAGAGAACACAATCTTAAGAAGAGAAGGGGATCTGTCAGAGAAAAAGAATCCAGCGCGATGGAGAAAGGTCAGAAGATGGCTCCGTCACTCAGGGCTTTCAGGGGTCTATTTTGTTTCTGAAGTCCCCTTGGGAAGGAGTACAAAAAGAGTGACTAGAAACGACACTTGGAAAAAGCTCTCGAGGACCTCATCTTGATGCGAGATGTTGTTACACTTTGAGACTTGCTTGCCCTCTTCACTTCCTGCATTCGCGTCTAAATCACTGTAATCAAAACAATCTGGGTCAAAAATAGGATGAATTCTCGTTCCCAAAAAGAAAGAAGGTCAACCAACGTTCTCTGATGGGAAAAGCGGCTCAGTCCAAGATTTGAATCCAACTCTTCTTCCGAGATCTCTCTCGAGCTTCTCTGCGACATCAAAAAGATGGCAAAGATGGAAAGGATGGAAAGGATCCTTGAAAAGCAAAAAGAGAAGATCACTCCCAACGTGGGACTCGAACCCACAGCCTTGCGATGACCAGCGCTTCACGCTGAAGGTCTGAAAATGTGCCCGAAGGGACTCTCTTAATAAGAGTCGCACGCTCTGCCAATTGAGCCAGCCGGGATAGAAAAGTGATGGTTGGTTGCAAGGCCGAATTTAAAATACTGGTACAGTGCAGTAATTCCTCAGATTTTCCGATCGTAATCGATAAAAAAAAAAAATTCACACTATCATTTGATCCTGTGGTTGAGTGATGTACGTAAATGTATTTAATCCTACCCAAGCTCGATAAAAAAAAAAAAAAAAAAAAAAAAAAAAAAAAAAAAAAAAAAGCTTGGAGAGAAGTGACGAGTCCCAGTGATGGAAAGTACTCGGAATTTGAGAATTGGGCAAAAGAGATTGGGGGAAATCCGAAATTCTTCGCCGTCAGAGAGCCTCTTGGTCTATCCTTCTTCAACTACAATCCGCCAGTAGCTGAAACCGATGATGTTGGAAATCTCTTCAGTCAGAGATATACCAAGAAACAAGCAATGCATCAATCAAAGGTGGTGGTTCCTTCCTGGATAGATCATTACCCAGAGCTGGTCGAATCGAGATGGGGTGCAAATTGGAGAATTCTCAAATCGGTTCCCATCTACTTCTCTCAAGAAGTCGAAACCTATCATTTTCTCTGTCTTCGCTTCTACAATGCTGGAACTGTTGGGTGGCCTCAAACTGTCCCCGACTCTCAAAATCCTTCAATCCAAGTAGAACTTCCAAACAACAAAGAAGAATGCTCGCTCTGCGGTCAAGAATTAGAGGATTTCGATCATCTCTTTACTCGATGTCAAGTCTCGCTTAGGTTGGTCAGAAGCTGTCTAAATCAAAACTCAACTCCTTCATTCGTAGACCTTTTATGTCCACAAGTTCTAGCCTCTCAAATCAGATGGGATCGAAATTACCTTCGTTGGATGTTGTATCTAGCTACTATCATCAAATGGGCTAGATCAAGAAGAGCAAATCGAGATCTAAATCTAGAAACACCACCTAAAGCAAAAGACTTTGAGAAGATTCGGCAAACCTTTGGGAAGAAGCTGGGAATGATGGAGTGGTATTTGAGCAGTAGGAAGAGGAGAGAGTGAGATGCGATGAAGGTGTTGACGTAGTTGAAGTTTCATTTTTGATTTGTTTCCGAATGTTTCCGTTTCCGTGATCAGCTGATCTTTTTCAGTTTATTTCTCTATTTGTTTTAATGTCTTGTATTTGAGCTTTGGATCTTTCTCATCCTCGTTTCTCAGTTGTACATTGTCATCGTCGTTTGCTTTTTCCAGACCTATCGCTTTTCATCGTTTTTTGTTCTTTTGTGTATTTTCCAGTGTAAATCTTCGTTCTAGAAGCTTGTAGCTATATACTTGTTTTTAGAATGGAGTAGTATTCGATAAAAAAAAAAAAAAATTGCGATTTTTGAGGTTTTCGACGTTTCCTGCGCCTTTAGAGCTCTACAAATACGTCACACGATCTTTCAGAAGTCTTTTCCGGCGGATGAAGGTAGTTGAGAAGACATGGGACCTCAAAATCGTCTGGTCAATAATTCTCGCCCACTGCCAGCCATACCGCCCTTCGAATGATTTTATTTTGGATGTATAGCACCATTAGGCTTGCTGCCAAGATTTACGAGTGCTCCAGACGGGGAAAGTCTTGGAAGACCAAGAAGAGAATGCCTCCTTCTTATTGCACTTTCTCCCCACGTCGCTTCCGTCAGCTCTTGTCAGAGGCACTGGAGCTCGCCTTTTTGATCAAATTTCTTCAGTAACTTCGAATCGTTGAAAAAGTGCTATAGCCACGCTTCGTGCTGTTTTAAGCTCTAGCTATTCTGTGGAAGGGAGATCGTTGGGCAAGTTCTTTCATTCTCTCCACGTGCTGCCAGATTCCTCGGGGCTCGAGCATGCTTCAAAGATTCACCTCTTTGGAGAAGAAGATAGAAGCTGGATAGAAGATGGATCAGAGGATCTGACTGCTCTGAAGAGTGAAGACGCCGAAACGCCGAACAAGGAAGAAAAGGTCTCGCAAGATTTTCTTTCTCTCCTTCCCACCATCGCAAACCGAGTAGAGATTATCTCGCAATCAATGAATGATGAAATCAAGTCATGATTGCTTAGCATCTAGTAATCACATCAAGGCCATTCTCAAACTAACGATTCTTCATCGGATCTTCGTCTACATTCTACTTTTCATCTCGTCTCAATCGCAAAGGAATTTCGACACATCTCCAAGCCTTCAACTCCTAACATCATTCTCTAGCTCTTCACCGATACTCAATCTTCTAACCCTACCATTATTGAGATGGGATGGATTGCATTTCCTAGGAGTGGCATCTCCGATTCCCCTACCAATCCCACCCTCGACTTCTTCCGAACATGTCCAGATTCCACCGAGTTTTGGCTACAATAGCGAGCATACACTTGCTTGGCAGAGTGGACTGGAATGGATTCTACGAGCCACCGGATGGATTGGAAGTTCTTTGGAATTCAATGAAGGCGAGTGGAAGTGGAATTCAGTTCAATCGATTCTTTTCACTTCTCTGTTAGCTGGTATTCTGAGCCTGTTCTCTCCCCTTCTACTTTATCAGTAAGTGCTCCGTTTCATAAGTATCTGAAACAGATCAAAGAAGGATCTCATCCCTTGACACGAACGTAGATCAGCTCCGAGCTTCAACTCTCTAACGAACGAACGAAACCTTTGTTGCTTTCTCACACTTCTACCAGTCTCACTCTCAGACAGACGTTTTCTCCTCGATTCTCGTATCTGACTGCAATACTGTCGATACTATCACCAAGTCCCACGACTCTGATCACACCAAGCCCAGAGAGTTTCTTCTCTTTCTTTACTCTGCTAGGCCTTTATCTCTTAGCACCATCGGGTTCTTCGACAAACAAGTCTTCGAATCTCTTTGAATGGACCGAGTTATTTCTTGGGACTCTATGTCTCTCAACAGCAGCTCTGTTCCGAGCCAACGGAATTCTCTTGGTTGGTTTCGTTTGGTGGAAACTTGGTTGGGAAAAGAATGCTGAAGAAGTGAGTTTCCAGCTAAGCATTCCTCTTGGGAAGCCTTTGATGCCGATTGAGCTGATTTTGAAAGCTTTTGAGTCATTTACTCACGCCCCTCGAATGCTCTTAAATGTCTCTCTGATTCTTCAACAGTCTTCAACGTCTCGAGCAATCTCGACACTTCTTCGAATCCTTTCTCTCCCGTTTCTCACGCTTTTAGTCTGGACACCTTTCCTTTCAAGTCAAAGATGGGCATACAGTCGGTTCTGCTCTCAAGACGCAAAAAGACCTTGGTGTGACAGTAGCTTTCCCAGCGTCTATTCTTTCGTCCAAGAGCAATACTGGTGAGTCTCTCGAGTCCCGCGAGCTTTTAAGGTTCGTGATATTACAACTGTATTGAACCTGAACCAAGTTCTATCTCTTCCTCTTTTGCTGAGTAGGGATGTCGGATTCCTGAGGTATTGGACTCTATCTCAGCTTCCAAACTTCTTACTGGCTTCTCCAGTCTTGATCCTAGCTGGATTGACTTGTTGGAACTACTACGCTTCGGATCTCAGAGCCATAGTGATGACAACTTTTCTTCCCTGGAGTCCTCAAGAAGCTCAAGAGACTAGATCTGGATCTTTCGAGCGTGATAAGCTCGAAACAGATCAAGATTCGAAAGCTTTCAGCAGCTCTACTTCTCATTCCATTCCAAGAGATTCGACAACCCTTCAAAAAAGGAATTTGAAAAAGGGTTCTACTCCATCAAGGATCTCAGGTTCTCAAAATCAATCTCCAATCGAAGCATTATTGGAATTTGCATTATCGAAATTTGAAGACCTTCCGCCACTTTCCTTCAAAGCGTCTCCCTCGCTTCTTCCACACATTCACTTCACGCTCTTGACTCTATTAATACTGATCTTCAACAGTCATACTCAGATAGCCTTGAGATTCTCGACGCCCGGAAGTCTTCCTGCAGTATGGTGGGGATTCGCGTGGATTTTGATGAGAGAAGAGAGAGAACGGAGGGAATTCGGTGGAGGAGCAAAAGAGAAAGGGCTGGGATGGGAATCGAAGCTGTTAATTGGTTGGTTGGTGGTCTGGAATGTTGTCAGCGTGGTCTTGACTGGAGGCTTTTACCCTCCAGCTTGATCTCTAGTAAGAGTGGAAAGGAGAGACGGAAAACGAAGCTGCTGAGCGAGCTTCGAGATTGAAAAGGATCCTCTTTTGAGTTTTGACCAAGAATCAAACATTTCAGAAATGACGACGATCGAAATATTAGAGAGCATGTTTGTGATTTGTCAGCATGATATGAGAAGATGCAAGAAGGGGTTGATGCTCATATAGAAAAATGTGGCAGACCCTCTTTTCTCTTCTTGTCTTCTTACCACAACCATCGTCTCTCATTCTAAACATTGAAATGGATTCGTAATCCAAAACATTCAATCCATTCACTGCCATCAATTGGAAGGAGAAGACAGAATCAAGAAAGAGAGAGAGAGCGACACACAGAATGATTCCACCAAGTTACCCTTCCTCATCTTCTTCAAGTTCAACCAATGCTGCTCCTCGTCCTCAAAATTCAATTTCTAACAATCTTCAATCATCATCGCCGAATGATCCACGTCAAATCATGATGAGCGGTCATTCAAATGGGAATGGGAATCCAAGTCACAATCTCAGCAATGGTGGTGGCAATCATGCTGGATTCGAAGAGATAGACGATCCGACTGAATACATAAAGAACAAACCAATTCAATCTTTTACTTCATCTTCAATCTCAAACCAGAGAAGCAACATCAACAATTCGAATCATCCTCAATCCTCATCCTCCACCGCCCAGCAGAACAGAAATGGACATCCTTCCACTTCCTCACGCGAGCCTTCATCTTCATCCAATTCCAATTCTGCAAATGGAAAAAAGAGTTCTGGTAGATTGAAATGGGATGGTGAGAAATGGGTGGAACGCGTCAGAGAAGGAGCTGGGAAAGGTCAACATTCTACTTCTGGTGGTGAGCAACATCAAGTTCAGTATCAACACAAGGATTGGATCAGACCTTCTTCCCAATCTGTTCAGAGTCCTACCGAAGGTATTCCGATGATTGGAGGTTCTGGTGCTAGAGTTCCAACTGAACTGTTGGATAGGCAGGGCAACTTTTCGAAACAGAGCTTCCTCGAATCTTTGAACAGTGGAAGTAGAGGTTCTTCTTCCTCCTCTTCAAGCAACCTTCCTTCTAGTTCTTCTAATTCGAATCAAGGTCCTTATCGATTCCATAATCAGACTCAGGCTCAACTTCAACAGCAGCATCACCCTCGAACAGGTTCCACGAGCTCTGCTGGTTCTCTACCTCCCAAATCTCAACCTGAATCTATAGATCTGACTGGAGATGATTCTCCAGAATCAGAAGATCAAGACGTCATCATCACTGGATCTTCTTCTAATCCTCACTCTGCATCTCGTCCACAACAACAACAATTATCTCATCAACCTCAACCTCAACGATCCCATTCTCAATCATCATCTTCTCATCCTCATCTTCCTCCTGCTCGATTCGCTCGACCTTCCTCAAACTCAACTCCCGAAATCCAAGTCGATGAAGCTAGATCCAATGGTCCAGTTTGTATAGGAATCATTCAAGCCATGGTTCTCTGTCTCTTTGGTCTTCCAAACGTATTAACTTACGATGGAAATAAAGAAGCAGTTCCACCAGAAGATCCATCCTATCATCGATCCAATTGGCCTGGAGTTTCTCATTTCTGGACTGCAACTGGTTATAGACCTGTTCTTTTAGCATTGAGTGATCATCCACCTTCGGCTCATCAAAGATCTACCAATTCTAATTCCACTGTAGGTGGTGGCAGAGATTCAGGTCAAATCAGAGTTTCTCCAGTCTTGAGTCCAATGGCGAATGCTAAGGATTTGGCTGCAAGAGGTCAACCTGTTCATCCTTCTCAACCACCTCCAGGTCCAAGGATTCTACCTTCGTTTGGAGTTTTGGCGGAGAAATTCAGTTGGGTTCTGGATTCTCTACTCAGAAGTGGAATGATCAAATGTGAAGCTAGATGTGCCATGGCTCCAACTACTATGGCTAGAAATTCAATCAATATGCATCCCTTGGAACTATTGGTCTTCACTACTAGACCTTCAGTTCCATTCGTTTCGGAACAATTGGCAAGAGTTGGAATTCGTCTGGAACATCCTACTCATCTTTATCAACCTCAAGATTATCCTGGTCATCCTGAATACTCCAATCCACATGGTAATTCAATCACAAACGCTTTCAGAAACTTCAATCAGAATGAATCTAGAGTTTATAAACCTGGAGTTGGTGGATTCTCTGGAACTGTGATCCAAACCAAACCTCTTTCGGAAGAAGAAAAGAAGAAACAGGTGGAATCGGTTTATTTCAATTTGAAATCTGGAACGGATTTGGAATTGACTGATCAAAGTCAATTGATTAAGACTCCACTTTTCGATCATCAAAGACAAGCTTTGACTTTTATCTTGGAAAGAGAAAGGGAGAGATCCTTCGATGAAATCGATATCAAATCTCTCGAAAATTCAGAAGGTTCCAAAGAGAATAGATCTTCGAAAAGTAAAGGTAAACAGAGAGCTAATAATCAACTGGAGAATCCAGATGCTAATGGTATCGTTTCACTATGGAAACCAGTCAGACAATCGAACGGGAAAATCACTTCTTACTTAAACGTAGTCACTCAGACTGAATATAAGGAAGAGCCAGTTCTATGTAGAGGTTCTTTATTAGCAGATGATATGGGATTAGGGAAAACTATCACTATCATTGCTCTAATAGCTCATACTATCAAAGAATCTAAAGAATGGGAGAGGACCAAATTGGAACCTCCAGTGATTGATGTCGATGAAGAAGAAGACGATGATCAAGCGAACGGAAATGGAGAAAGGAGAAATCCCGAAGATTTCAATTTGGCAATGTTTGGTGCTCCAGCGAATAAGAAATCGAAAGGAAACGATGGGGTCAAAAGAGGTGGGAAGAGACAGGCTAAGAGGAAAGACGAAGAGAGATTGAGGAGGAAGAATCTCGAACGTAAAAGTAGAGCTACTTTAATCGTCGCTCCTCTTTCTGTCGTTTCCAATTGGGTGAGTAGAGAACGACGATCCATCGTTGAGATTTTGAGAAGCTACGTATCTGACTCCATACTCTTCCTGTCTTCTTTCGCTCTCTAGGAGGAACAATTCAAAGAGCATTGGTCTGATCGCGATCGACCTTCAATTCTCATTTACCATGGAGCTCAGAGATCTGGTTCAGTCGAATTCATCGCAAACCACGACGTCGTCATCTCGACGTATTCCACTCTAGGAGTCGAGTTCTCAAATCAACAAGCTTGGATTCAACCAGGACAAGAATCGGATGGGGAATCCGGAGCGGATGACGACGAAGAAATCGTTTCAATAGATGCAGAGGGAAATGCAATCAAGATTCCAGCAGTTCAAAGTGCTTCCAAAATCAGAGCCAAAGAAGCAAAGAAGAAGAGAAAGAGAAAATTTGCCGAAGGTAAAGAACACAAGAATCCTTTGCAGAGAATAGAATGGTTTAGAATCGTTTTGGATGAAGCTCATACTATCAAAGAAGCTTCGACTTGGCAATCCAGAGCTGTTTCTAACCTTTCTGCTCAAAGAAGAACTAGTGTCACTGGTACTCCAGTTCAAAATCGTTTGGATGATTTATTCGCTCAATTGAGATTCTTGAGATTGGATCCTTTCTCCGATAAAGCTACTTGGACTCAATATTGTGGTCAGAAACAACATAATGTTGGTTTGAGAAGTAAAAAGAATACTGATGATGAACCGGTTGATGCTATGTGTTTGGCTAGAGTTCAAACTATTGTTAAGTTTTTGACTCTTAGAAGAACAAAGGATATGAAGTTGGCCAATGGTAAACCTTTGATCAGTTTTCCTCCAAAGACTTCTAGAATGGTTCATTTGGAATTCAACCAGGTGAGTTGCATAATCTGCAAAGTGACATCAAATCGATTCAGCTTTGACTTTTCGCCTTGTTTCCCTGCTGAGATATCTTCCAATTCTGTATCTCTTTTCTAATCTCAAACAGCACGAGAGAGCCAAGTATCGTGCGATGCAAAGTCGATACAAGGAAGACTTCCAAGAGATGATCGCTGGCGATACTGTCTCTGCCAACTACGCTACGATTCTTCACGAGATTCTCAACCTTCGATTGTCCTGCTGTCATTCTGCTCTGGTAGATGCCAGTAAAGACGTCAAGCGAGGAAAGGATGGAGGTGGAGGTGGTGGTCCTTCAGCTGCGATTCGAGACGATGGAATCACTCGAGATAGAGCTGTCGATCTCTTCCTTCTGCTTAGAGACTCGGAGCAAGCTAGCTGCATCAAATGCAACACGGATCTCTCAAGCGTTGCCGATGGAGCTGGTGGTTCTTATCTTCCAGATAACGCTGCCGAATTGGATGGGGCTCTGAGAACTGCAATGGATGACAAGAAGGGCAAAGGTCGAAAGAAGTCTGGTGCTGGTTCTCGTACTCCCAAATCAGGAGGAACTGGATTGGCAACTCCTTCAGACGACGCTCTCAAAGCTGTCCTCACCAAATGTCAACATCTCTTTTGCTCGACGTGCTTTTCTGAAAGCGTTGGAGATTCTTGGCCCAATCCGAAGGCTGGTGACAAGGCTCTCTGTCCAGCTTGTGGTAATCGAGAAGCTCTCACTCTTTCTCTACTTCTAGAAGTCGTCGAATTGGGACCTCAAGATTTCTCTGCTGGCGAAGAAATCAATGCACCCCTTTCTCCAGTCCATGAATCTTTCGACTGGCAATCTCAAGGCAAGGAAGAAAACAAGGATCAAGATTTCAATGCAATGAATGGAGAACTCTCTTTCTTCGATCTCAAAGCTCCCGATCTTGGAATGATGGAAGGCGTCGGAGCCAGTCAAGACACTTCAAACTCAATCTCTTTGGAAGGTAGAACCGATTTGAGTAGCAAGATCAAAGCTCTCATCGAAGATCTGATTCCTTTCTCTAGATGCAATCCGAGATCTAAGCTTTACAACCCAACAGCTCCAATCTTATCCCATGAAGTCATTACTGAAGAGGAGAAGAAACCAGAATCAGATCAGATGGATACAGATAACCAAGAAGCTGGTGCTCAATCTTCTTCTCAAGCCACTGTTCAAGTCGTCGAGACTCCACCTCATTTCGATGAGAATGGTCAAAGAGTTCAAACTACTTTACCGGTCAAGAGCGTGGTCTTTTCTCAATGGACTACCATGTTGGATAGGATTTCGAAATCTTTGAAATTGACTGGAATCAAGTTCGCTAGATTGGATGGCGCAATGGCTAGAGCTCATAGAGCCACTAACCTGACTCAGTTCAAAGAAGATGATGAGATTGAAGTCCTGTTAGTCAGTATCCGAGCTGGTGGGACTGGTCTGAACTTGGTCACTGCTTGCAGAGCTTATTTGATGGATCCTTACTGGTGAGTATTCCGAGGCGACTTCTATCGATGAATGCTCTATCTTTCAAGACTCATGCTTTTTTTTTCAATCTCTTCTCTTCTTCCTACTAATCCAACGACTTCTTACCTTCTTCTCATCCTCTAGGAATCCGGCCGTGGAAGAACAAGCTCTTGATCGTATCCATCGTTGGGGTCAAAAGCAAGGTGTCATTACTACCAAATTCATCGTCAAGAATACAATCGAAGCAAACATGTTGAAACTTCAAAGAAGGAAAATGATGCTGGCTCAGGCAGTCGGTGGAGACAGACCCAAGAACATGAGCGCAGATGAGAAGAAGAAAGAGAGAGTCGAAGAATTGAAATTGCTCTTCGGCGAAGACATCGGCGAATGATGTCTCTACTCTTCTTCTTTTTCATCGACCTAGTAAGACCACTCGATTTCCTTTCACTTTTTTTTCCCTTTCCCAGACCATTTCTTACGCCTTATAAATAGATTTACACCTCTCTCATGCTTTCTCCTTTACCCCTCTCTCTCCTTCGTTTTCTTTCGAACCTCTTTCATGCCCTCTTTTCCCTAGTTCTTAGACGTCATCTTATCGCTTGTAGCTTTTCGTTTGTATTTGTCTTTGTGCAGTCTATGACTCTTTAATACACATTACTCATCCGAACAAAACAATCCACGAATGAATCACAAAACTCGAACTTGCAGAGTGGATACTCGTGGAAGGCACAGCATCAAACCTTGAAGCTAGAGACAAGAGTAGCTGTTCCATGGAAGGGAGGTGGATTGGGAGAGTTGAAGATCTATTCGATGGAGGTGAAAGCTTGTGAGACTTGGATTTGAGGTGAGATTTTGCTCGAGTCGTTAGAAAGTGAAGATGGATGCAAGTGGATCGATGCAAATGGAAGTGTAGAACGTTAAAGAAGACAGGCAAGCAACGAGATGGAGATCTGTTTTATACTTTCAGATTCTTCAACGAGATGTCCAACAAGAACTGTTTTCTCAATTTCCAACCCAAGCTGGATTGGGTATGATGATTGAAATTGAGGATGGTCGAGAGGATCCAGATTTCTAAACGCGTGGATCCGATTCTTGCGACAGGTCTCACATCCAGGCTGGTTTAGCCTCGAAAGTACTTTTGAACCAATGCAGCTTGACTAGAGAAAGGTTCAAAAGACAGCAAACTTCGTTTGACTTTTTCCTTCTTCTTCCCAAACCGCATCCACCCATTTGCATCCATCCATCCATCTTCTTTACGAAACTCGTAACGTCACTTCAACGAAATCAATCTCATCCTCTTCAAGAACAAATTGACATTCGTCCTTACAGAAGAAGCTCTCACTAGCCACTTTCCGCTTTAAGATCGAACCAATCACATTCGAGCTCAGTAAAAGCAGCATCCAAATCCATCCATCCATTCGTCAGACGGCATGATGTCCATCATTGATGATCTAGCTTCTTTCAGAGCCATCATGTTCATCTTAAGTGTCATCTGTTTGCACACGAAGCATCAATTCTTTGGTGAGTATCCTGGCTAGAAGAGAGATTGTGTTTGAAGGCTTGCTTCGAGTTTGAAAAGGGAGAGTAGAAATTAGAATCGATCATGGATTGTCATCTCTTCTCTTTGAGTTTGAATGCTAACTTTCTAAATCTCATTTGCTTCTTCTTTGCAGATTCCATCGCCTTCATTACCTCAATCGACGGGGAAATCATCAACTTGCACTTCACTTTGGTCGCAACCCACATCTTCAAGTCCATCTCCATCATGATTCTCATCTCAATTCCACTTTTAGTCTTAGGTCTCATCATCGTCTTCAGCTTACGATACATCATGAACCTCAACTCAAACGAATTCAACAATGGAGCTGGCTTCTCAGTCACCTTTCCAAGTGGAACTGAGCACAGCGTTGCATCCGACCAATCAGAGAATGTCAGCGATGATCTCTCTAGCGATGGCCAGCTGGAATTTGCAATTTTCCAAATCATACCACTGAAAGAAGAGCTGCAACATTTGGTCATGGATACTAACTTTGGAATCGAAGATTTGGTGGAGCAATTCGCTGAAGAGATCGATTCAAGTTTTCAGTCAAGCTTCGACGCCTTCAATCTCTCGCTTTTTGACTTCTCTTCAAATTCTAATCACTTCGGAAGCGACGCAACTGATTCAGAATTCACCAATTCCTCAGAAGAGATTGAACCCGATCAAACTCCATCTGATCACGAAGACGCGCAATCTTCAACAACCGAATCTTCTATCGAAGAAACCTCTTCTA
This sequence comes from Hemileia vastatrix, assembly GCA_030280995.1. Taxonomy (NCBI): domain Eukaryota; kingdom Fungi; phylum Basidiomycota; class Pucciniomycetes; order Pucciniales; family Zaghouaniaceae; genus Hemileia; species Hemileia vastatrix. The sequence continues at coordinate 97,210 of JASXTE010000125.1, forward strand.
CCAGCGCTTCCATCTCAACTCAAACCATCGATACTCTTCCAAAAGCGACTCAATCAATCGCAACTCAAACTATCGAACCTCTAGACGCAGTTACTTCTAACCAACCTCCACTTCAACCAAACTTCAATTCGCAAAGAGTGCCAGTCTTGTCCGACTCTCAAAAACGAAGCTGGGAGACTTAGAAGGGAAACCGAAAAAAGTGACTTTATCTCACGAAAGAGAGAAGATGAGACCCAACTGTAAGATAGATGATCGTGAGACTGAAATCAATCGTCTTCGTTCAGATCTGCAGAAGACGCGAGCTGAGTGTGAGCAACAGAAGGTGGCGATCGAGGACTTGATCTCCAGAGTAGAGGCGGAGAAGCGTCAAGTCGAGGCAGAGAAGAGAAGGACTGAAAAGATGCGATGTAGCTATCAGGAGGTCGATAAGGAGTGTAAAAAGCTGAAGGAGGATTTAAGAGAAGAAAGATCGAAGAGCTCGAAGCTGTCGAGAGAACTGAGTAGAGCACCAACGAAAACTTTGGAAAGGCAGCTGTCTGAAGCTCGAGAAGAGAAGCGATGCGTAGTAGCCATTATGGAGGGAGAGAAGAACGATATCAGAAGTCAGATGCATGATCTTCAAACGGAAAATGCTTCTTCGAAAGAAGAGATCCAATCTTTGCATCTTCGAGTTCAAGATCTTCAAGAAGACGTCGACGGTTCCAAAGCTCAATGCGACTCTTTACTCTCTCAAAAGGCTATTCTTCAATCAGAGCACGCAATCTTACAAGTGGCTCATCACAATCTGCAATCCGCTTACGAGAACTTCGTAAAGAACAACTTCGGTCAACAACACCACCAGATTCAAAGACCAAAGGTTGTAGTGCGTAAATCATCAAAAGAAGGTAGAAAGTTAGCTGGTTTGGCGAAGGAAAAGAGAACGCCACCCTCTTCTGAAGTGGTGCAGAACAAGAGAAGCCGACGATAAAGAAGTCTCAAAAAGTCTCAACTGGAAACAACTGAATTCAAAGTACTCTACAGGCTGTTGGAAAGCTTGCTTGGAGCATCACGGTGATGCTTGGATGATGAGTTACTACTTTGACCAACTCTATCTCTTAGCTAATGAACAGAACTATCATTTACATTCTGACTGGCTAGTGAACTATCAACGCTACCTCTTACTCGCTGAGCATATCGCTGCAAACTTGCACAATCATCATGCTCAGTACAATGCTGGAATCGATCAAGTTGCTTTTGATCATCCTCACGATCAACAAGCTTTGGGAGTGTTCCAAGATGGGCAATTCCACGAGTCATACGAGCAACACCGTGAGTAAGAGCGTTTAATGACGACGAAGATGTCTCGTTATTCAAGAGCCTAACCTTTCACTTCTCTATTCTCACTTGCAGATCATCAAGTTGACCCTCCAGCTCAAGTAGTCGATCATCAGTCTCACCAGCATTCCGTCTCGCAGAACGACTTTCATCAGCCTCAGGTCTTTGAACAACGTGAGTCATTCGCAAACGCTATTCTTCTCTGACTTTCTTCCCCAAGCTAATCAAGGCTTCTTTCACTTTCACTTCACAGAATGGATCCAACCCCAAGAGGATCACGTCGATCAACAGGTTCATCAACCTCAAGTGCCTTTGAATGACTTCAACAACACGAGCTCCGGCTCTTCTACTCTTGCTTCCACTAGCTCAGCTCCAGTTCAATCTCAAGAAATGGCAGCTTCGTCATCTCAGGTTCCAATCTCAACTCATCCTACCAATCCACAATCGATTCTTGATACCACAGCAACGGCATCGAATCCTTCCACTTCTGCTCAATCGCTGGAAGCTGCAGGTCAGGCTTCTGGTTCGAATCAAGTCCAGAACGAAGATGGAGCTGGAGCTGGAGCTGAATATCCTGAAGAGGACGAAGACGAAGACGAAGACGAGTATGAGTACGAAGAAGATGAGGAAGATCCGGATGTTATTGCGCTCAACGCAGTGATCGCACGATTCCAGAGCAGTGGTCAACATGGGAAAGTGACCCGAAGATAAAGATACAAGTGAAACTCAAATGGAGGACAGAGGCGAGGCTCAACAGGTTCGGATTGAAGAGGGAAGTCGAGTGGAGAGTGAGCTTGAAGCTCGAAATTCAAATGCCTTTCCAACTAGGATTTGGTCGAAGTGAAGAGATGATGCTGATTTAGACTTTAGAAGTAGAAGTCAAGGTTTAGAATTAGAAATGGTCGATCAGACAAAGGATTGCTAGTTCAGGATTTAGTGAAGAAAGTAGAATGGCAAGTTTGAAGATTCTCGGACACTGATGTTGGTGGACAAAAGGAAAAGGTAGGAGCTGGTCGTCTCTCTCAGAAGAGAGAGCACCAGAGACCCATGTCTGCAATTGAATCCCTCTCTCGATCCAACATCGAGCCAGAGTGCAATTGTCTTTCAGTTGAATCCCTGTCTCGATTTCTCATCGAGCCACAGTGCAACTGGCTTTGAGACCCAAAGTTATACCTTTTTTTCCCTTTTCGTTCCACCTCCAGTCGAAGAGCATCTTCTTCTCTGCCCATTCTCTTTTTCTCACTTCACTTCTTCAAGCAATCTCAAGTCTCATCATCGAGTTCTCTCTTCTAGTTCTACTTCAAATGCTTTATTCCTTTCGTTTTCAAGCTCTTCAACTTCATCTCCACTTCTGCCAAACCATCATCTCAAGTACTCACTTCTTCATCCAATCGGCATCTCAAGTCTCAAGTTTTACTTCACTCTAGCCACATGTCCTCGATTCTTCCCCTCTCCACTTCTTCGCTATTCTATCCTCTCACCTGACTTGTCACTTTATCATGGACAATCTCTCGGTTTTTTTGTTCTCTCACATCCGTCTCATATTTCATAGCTCTCTCTTTCTCGTTCACGGACTCTTTCTCGTTCACGAACTCTCTTCTTATTCGTCGTCGCTAGATCCATTCATACGTCAAAAACTCATCTAAACATCAGCAAGCATCAAAACCCCACAAAACATAGAACACAGTAACGACACAATCTCTTCCCACTTCCGCTTTCTAGATCTCTTTTCAGTTCGCTTTCATCTCTCGTATCGATTCTCATCTCATTTCATTTGTTCTCGCATTCACATCTCTTCCAGGCTATCATGATCTTAAATTTTCTAGATTTCGTTTTCTTGTAGACCTCTCGTTCTCGTTCTCGAAAATGCCACGCATTGCGTCTGAATCCTTTCTGACTGCCTGTTTGAGCTCTGATTCGTCGCTTGTTATTTCTTTCTCGACTCGAGGTCACTGAAGGCGCTGAAGATACACGACACAAAGAGAACTAGAGTCTCTTAATGTTAAAGGACAAGCACTCGATCATCCTCGACTTTGAAGTGAGCAACTATTGCAAAAAGATTCAAACTTGCGCGAAGTCGACGTCTTGCTATTCATTCAGTCCTCGGCCTTTCTCTCTGAGCTTGATACAGTCTCATCATTACGAAGTCTCCAACTTTTACCTTTAACCAAAGATCCTGTCACTCCATCTAACCAGATCATTCTTTCAATTCGATCCTTCTTTTTCAACGGTATGAACTGCAGAACCCACGCAACGCTGATAGAAGACAGGAGGCAGAGCGAACGGAAGAAGACAAATCAGCACGAAGTCATCGTCAAAAGTCAGAAAAAGGCGAAAGAAAGCGTTGGAAGCAGGAAGCTACACAAGAAGATGGGAAAGACGAAGCTACTCACTTTCAAACCCTTGCTCATATCAACAATCGATCGTGATCTCATTGGAAGCACTTGCAGCATCTATCACTTCTGGAACCAGCTCTTGAAGCTTCGACAACAAGGTCTCATCTTCTATCGGTCTGAAATCTAGAATAAGCTTTTCGATTGCTCTCATTTTCACTCCGTTCACCGAGACTCCCTTCTTGACTGCAGCCTTGCGAGCTTTGACCATTTTGATGACTTCCTCCGGATAAAATCTAATACGTGATTCAATATTTAAAGTTTGAGCTCTTGGGTAGAACTTCTTCAAGCAATCTAGACCTTTCCTTTTCAACGAGCCTCTGTTCCATTTAGAAACCAACCAGAGCTCTTCCATAGAAGATGGAAAGTTCGTCGCCAAACTTGCTTTCCAGGGAAGGGTCAGAGAAAAGACCCTCAGCTTCGGAACCTTCCAAATACCATCGAAGGGATTATCGTAGGCAGACACTTGTAGAACCTGAAGGTTAGGAAAGTTCAGTTCCAGTCTCCCAGACAGATTGAAGTTGACGTTGAGGTGGACAAGCGTGAGGGCAGAGGCTTTTACAAACGAAAGAAGGCGGTCTTCATTTGAAAGACAGGATGAACATGCAGCTATGGCAAGGGGATATGGCAGAGCATCGGAGCCTTTGTCCACACCTCTGATGCGAACTGAAAGGCGAGAATGGGCTGTGTTCTCCCCATAGAGGGACTTGAGATTTGTAAAATTGAAGCAGCTATCAATGAAATAGGAAATGATAAGGTTATCTTTGCCCTTCCAGGAATGAAAAAAGATCTTGAGGGAGTCTCTGGATTTGAACAGCGTCTCGGAGATTGCTCTGGAAGTTCTGTTTGATGCAACTGCTTCTCTATTAGTTGCAGCCTTATACCAGTCTGTGGAAGAATACAGCTGGAACGCTTTCAAAGAATAGTTTGACTTTGCTGAAAAGAAGTTGAGCATGTTCAAAGTGTAACATCTGTTCTCGTCCAGAACGAGGAAATAATTGAAGAGGAATCGATTCCCTTCGACCACATCCAACCAACTTTTGCAAACCTCCCTGCAGTTCATCATTGAGGGTGAATCTAGATAGTCGATGATCATCAATGCGACGTCTGAAGGTAAGATCTTGATTCTTGAGACCATTGTTTGATGAATTTGAAGATTTTGATTGAGTGGTTGGAAAGAGAAAAAGTGCATGAGGTGAAAAATCTCTTTACTCGAGGTCCGCGATCTTCTGTAGCATCAGCCCCTATCCTAGAAGTAAGAAATTGAGTAATTGACGAACTCATGAGTCCAAACTCTGTAAGAGAACAAAGAATGTTGTAGAAGTCTTCAATGATAAACAAAGTCAGCTCTCGGATCATCCCTTTGACTCGATCTGGTTTGCTTGTCGGGTAACGAGTGCTGCTCTGTCTTTCGTTACTCGAACGTCGTTACTCGAACGCAGTTACAAAGCAAGGAAATCAAGACCATCTAGAGAGATCAAAAGTCTGAAAGGAGAGGCATAAAGTCAGGGATTGGAACAAGGAGAGGTTTCTCGATGAGCCTGTTCGACGACGAAGCTGACGAAATCGACGCTTTTGCAACTTTGTTTTGCATTCAATTCAGACTCTCGCTACACAGACACTAGACTCTGAACGACTCATGTCAAAAGTAATTGAATTAGGCATGATACTAGTTTAAAGCAAGTCCCTTTTGAAGAGATCTTCTATCTTGTTTTCTCATCTATCAAGCCACCTCAGCGACACCTGTTCCATCCTGATTAAAGCAACACGGACAGGAGAAAAAGACCAAGATCAGAACACTATCTCCGAAACACGATTCAAACAGCTCAAGCGAATTTACTCACTGTGTCTGGTTTCTCTTCCCAACTTTCCCTCTCTTTCCTTCTGCTTTCCTCCTCTTTCTTCAACTTGTCCGACGTCGAAAAAGCGTTCGAGAAAGGATAAAGCTGTAGAGAGGAGGCATTGAACGACTCCAGACTTTCGGGAGAGATTAAAGCTAGAAATGATTGAGTTTTGAGTAGTGTCTGTTCGTAAGATGAAAAGACAAGGCAAGTAAAAAGAACAAGGGTCAGCCGAAGTCTCTACCATTCTCCTCGAATTTGGAACCTTATTTCTGAATACTCACTTCGAGAGAAGCTTGATTCTCTTCTTTGGTACACTGCATGACCAATTGAACAGCGTCTTCCTTCCCACTTCCACCTCTGATCTCCATCAAACCTTTGGCTGAAGCTAAGATGTGTTCGGCAGAGTTTGGATACTTCTGAGAGTAGGTGGAGTTGAATTGTTCCAAGGAAAGAGATTCTTCGGGATAGAAGGTTGGTATAGCTGCTGAGAGAGCTTCTCGAATTGGCTCGGGAGCAGTCGAAATATCTGCCACTTTCGAAAGATGGCAAAGAGAGGCGAAGTGATGAGCATCAGCTTGGGAGAACAGAGCGAGGTATCGAGATTGAGATACAGGGAGAAAGAGAAGCGCGAGAAAGAGAAGCCTTAACTCACCTTGGTTCTTGAAATTGACGATCTGAACATGAAGATCTGGATTCGACGAATCGAGAGCGTAAGCATGAGAAAGAGCTCTAGCGCATAGGAGCCAATTCTCTGAAGAGTCAAGAAAATAAAAAGAAGAAAGATCAGTAAAACCTCGCAAGATGGGGGGAGTCGAAATTCCGAGGGACCTTCTCTCTTCAAGACTCACTCTGCCTGATGGCGACCTCGAAAGTAGCCAACCAAGTTTCGATCCTCTTATCAGCTCTCTGACCAAGGACCAACAAGAACCTTTCAGCGGCCACCAAAGGTTCCTTCAAGTTCTCCATAACCTTTGTTCCTTCCGGATCTTCATCTTTCGGAGGAGGTGGAGCTTCATCATCTTCATTCTTCGAAGCTTTGGCTTTGGCCAATCTCTCCGCTTCAGCCTTCTTTGCAGCTGCTAATTTCTCAGCTTCTTCTGCTCTCTTGGCTTCTGCTTTCTTAGCTTTCTTTGCAGCTTTACGTTCTGCTTCTGAGAGTTGAGCTACGTAAGGTATGAGATCGATGAGAGAAAGAGTGATTTGTTAGTGAGAAGGAACAAGATCAGAGACGAGTTCTTAGTTGGGAAATACTCACAGACATCTGCTTCTTTAGCAGGAGCAGGCTTCTTGAGGGATGGGTCATCATGAAGGCGAGTCAAGATCTGACAGAGAGAGATAGAGATAGGAGAAGTGAAATGAGAATCAATCGTCTGATCTCGCTTCAAATGTCGAGAAACGAAGCCTTTAGAATCATGATCACTCACCTGGATAGCTTGAAGAGCCGCCTTGAAATAAGCGTCTTGAGAGCGTAGCTGGTCTTCGAAGCGAATCATGTCGACGTATGATCTCAAAGTGAAGGTTCGCATACAGTAAGAATGGAAGTCTAATTGATCATCATACATGTCGTCGAAAGTCTGATGATAAAAAGCAGTGATTCCGTATCAATCAGTCAAAAGAATTCAAGATCGTCAGCTTTCGGAAGAGAAAGCATTCATTCGACGATGATGATGCTTCTCTCTATCTCTCATCGAAACTCACCTTCTCAATCTGAAACAATCTCTTCAAAGCCATTGCTAGATTCCCCTCTAACTCCCAAGCCTTAGCTTCTTCTCCCAGGTACCAAAAAGCTTGCATTTCCAACAAATCTTCCACAGGACTTGGTGCTTCAGGTCTAGTAAACAAACCAATCAATCGATTAGCTTCTTTTAAATTCCCAACTCTCAAATTGTATTTGGCAGTCTTACAATTCAAGAATCTATCTTGACCATCTAATAATCTAGCATCTTCCATTGAATCCACAGCACCTTTCAAATCTCCAGCTCTTTTCAAAATCCTACCTCTAGTCATGGATAATTCCGGCATCGAAGGAGAATGAGAAATGGCTAGATTAATGGTTTCTAATGCTTGAGAATGATTGTCGATTTTGGAATAATGTTGTGATAAGAAATATAAGGCCCATAGTAACGAGGAAGGTGGTTCTGATTCCTCTTCTGATGAGGAGGTGGAGTTTGGTGACCATTCTTCAATGAATGATTTGACTATGCTTTCAATGGCTTCTCTCTTTTCGATATCATTGTATAAAGGTTTTAGGTCTGAGAAGATTGAAGGAATACCCTTTTGAAAGGCATTCAAGATATAACTTTGAACTTGAGTCTTGAAAGTTTCTCCTGAAACGTATTGTAATGCTAATCGTTTGGCAGCAGTTGATTTTGGGAATTTGGTCTGAAGTTCAGAGAAACACTTTCCAGCATTTTCCTTTGCTTCTGGAGAGGTTGCATCTGATTAAAAGCAATTGAAATCAAGATGAAAATCGAGAGTCAGAAGCATTTGAAAGAGACTACCCTTTGAGCTTGTTCTTTTCGACTCACTAATCTCAACGTCTCTGGATCGCAAGAAACCTTCTAGATAAGATCTCTGTTCCCCATTCCTCTTGAGGAGTGATGTGAAGATGTTTTCAGCTTTTGATTTCTCTCCGAGTTCAACAAGGCATCGACCTGTGAGAAGCAGAAATGATACGCAGAAGTCAGTAATGAGACTTCCAATCTGGCGAGTTCTCTTCATCAACAAATGAACTGAAATAATCATTGAATCCCAAGCATTCACTCACCTTTCATCTCATCCCAAGACTTCCTATCCAAGACCTCGTTCTCTTTCCTACTATCTATGAATTGAATCAAAGCTTTCCAGTTCTTCTCTTCCTCTAACAAAGAGGCTTGATAGAGTACCACTTCTGAATGATCGAAAGAACGAGCTGGCACATCCTGGTTAGAGAAAGTAAAAGCAGAAAAAAAGTTTGAGAAGAAAAAGAAAAGAGACTTGGTGAGATTTGAATTTTAACTCGTCAATCTCGAGCATTGAGCTTAAGCTGTCTTTGTAAGACTAGGTCTCCTACTGATAAAAGTATCAGTCGAGCCTAGTAACTTTGATCACTCTGAGATTCAGGGATTTAAAATTGATAGTCTCCTTTTCGACTGCCTCGACCTCTTCTCAGCTCTTCCCTCCGAGACTCTCTACTGACACTCACCCTGATGATGGTCTCGAACTCTGACATGATCCTACTAGCCTGACGAACGTTTCCAGCCAATTGATGAGCGACGGCTAGAGAGATGTAGGAGCTTCTCATGTGAGATTGCATTCTGAGTAGACTGGTTCTGATATTGATCAAGGAGTCATAATCTCTAAGTTGAGTCGATAGAACGCATGATTCTCTGAGAAGTTGAATATTCGTCTAATCCGAGTTAGAAAAGAGAGGAAGAGAAGAGAAGGTAAGGACAATAGATCGATTGGAAGAATAAGAAGATGGATCATTTAGAAGAGTGGTAAAGGGTAGTCTGAGGAACCTCCCGTCTCTAACTGATTCTATCTGATCTGTCTGGATATTACTGCCAACCTCAACTCATCTTCCAGCGTCGCACTCACTGGTTCTATCCTCAAACCTTGTTGATAACATTTCAAAGCTTCTACAAAGTTCTTGTCACCTCTATGCATGATTCCAAGGACATGCCAACAAATGAAGCTAGTCAAATCAAGCATGAGACCTTTCTTTGCCAAAGCCATTCCTTCCTCATTTTTATGAAAGTTGGAGAAGAGTAACAAACCCTTCATGGCCAAAGTTTCACCATGATCTGGAAACTTCTTCAGGATGGAATCTGCTGTCTTGAGTCCTAATTTGGGCTTCTTTGTTTCATATTCGTTGAGCAGACGAGCGAATAGAGCTCGTTCTTTTGTTGGCAAGACTACCTTTTTGGGAGGCATTGAGCAAGAGGAGGATGGAGTAGAAGGGAAGGAAGAAGAAGATTGCTTCTCATCTTGCTCTAGAACCAGCAACATCGAAAATGGAGACAGTAAAGGATTTCGCTGAAATGCCTCAGGCTTTCATCAAAGAAGGAACTCAGGTGAGAATAATCAGAGATTAGATTGGAGAATATCTAGAGAGAGAGAGAAGAGCGAGCAAGAATCAAGAATCACTGGGATGAAGTGACAGCATGCAACCTTGGAAGTGAAGAGATGGCAACAATTCTCACTCTTGTCTCTACCTTTATCACTCCCTCTCCAGTTCATGACAAGGTGTACAAAGCCAAACCAGAAAGGTGAGCAAGGCAGAAGCAAATGACAGAGATTGGTAGATAGTGAATTGTGGCTATCATCCTCACCATCTTCCATTCTCTATCTTCCCTTCCTTCCGTTCCCTTGGATCTTCCTCACATCAACATTATCAACTCAAACATCATACTCAGAATACATTCAACTTTGCAGAGCTGTGGGAATGGGTTTCGTAGTCATGGGCTTTCATTGGTTACTTCGTAAAGTTGATTCACATTCCTATCAATAACATCGTGAGTAATCCTTAACACCAGCGAACGCTTTCACTACATGGAAGTGTAGGAATGATATCCGAACATTCAATAAGTAGAGAGTCGCTCTCTTCCAGGAGGAAGAAGAGGGAGAGGCGGGGTCATCTCCAGGAATCTTCTTGGAATTCCTCAAGTCTCTATCGGTCTTTTCTGCGATCATGCAGGTTACTTCAACTGCTCCTTTAACTCTGCCACAAGCCTGGAAACTTGCTCACGTTTTCCCACTCGATAGCGTAAGACTTTCGACCAGCTAACCTTTGCACCTCTCTCATCCCATCCCATCCCATCTCTCTTTCTCTCCCTCGTATTCCAGCTCGTGTAAGTTTCAGGACCTTTCGATCCGTTTCAGTCTTTGTCACTTGGAAACCTGAGCTATACTGATCAAACTCTTCCTCCTCTCGTCTCCGATTCTCTCTCTTCATCTCTACCAGCGGAGGAGCGTAATCAAGTTGTCCTTCCTAAAACTTTTTCCTTCTATTTCGGATCCCCTCTCTTTGATTGTTTTTCTATTCAGTTCTGCAATCCAATCAGAGTTAGATTGCTATCTTCAGAGAGAGTTGGTGTTGATTCTCGTGACTTCCTTTGGGCACCAAGGATTTCACAATCGATTCGTTTCGCGTTGCAAAGAGTCAAGGTACGATTAAGGTTTCAAGACTTTGAAAAGTGAAAGCCATTATATTTCACGATCTCGAGATCACAATAACAACTTGGAAAAGCAAAGAGAAACAACGACACTATCTTTTTTTTTTTTTTTTTGTTATCAAGAAGGGAAGAGGGTAACAATGAAGACAAAATTGCGTATATATAAGTTTGTCAAGAAAGCTTACCTGAAAGACTTGTTGCGAAGTTGCCAAAGGAAAGAATCGAATGTGCAAATGAGAGATTGGAGTTTTCAGAGGGTATGTTGAAAGAAGAACAGCGCAAGGGAAGTACACGTTTTGAGAGAAAGGGAAGAAATACATAAGATGGATAGAGGATCTAAAGTTTGGCGAAAGTGAAAGGTAACGACATAAGGAGAAAGCAAACAAGAAGAGTTAGAGACGGAGAAAAGAACAACCTTTGCGTGACCTTAAATGGGTGACTTTGTGACGTTTGGAGCCTTTTGAGACTTAGATTTTTTTAGATTATTACCTCTGCGTTGAGGCAACTTAGACGGTTCTGATTTTGGCTAGTTGACTGTTTGGTTTGGATTTCAATTGCAAGGAAGAGACTGGAAAAGAGAGAAATGAAAAAGACGTCAGTTCCGAAACCAACTTTCGAGACTAGAATCCTAGACTGTATGCCACCCCCAAACACTCGAGAACTCACAAGTCACCACTTTTTAATCTTGATTTTCTCCATCTCCTGGAAATAGATTCAACGAGTCCAATTGATTCATAGCTTGATTTTCGTTCGTCAAAAAGTCATTCCAAGCTTCGCCTTGATTTTGATTCTGTTGATCCGAAGTGACTTGCTCAAAGGGACGTTGATGTTCAGCGAATCTCAAATCTTGATTTTGGAAGTTTGAAAATTGAGGAGTCGAAGTGGTGAGATTTGGAGATTGTTGATTTGTCCAAGGGTATTCCGAACTGAGATCACCAGGTAGAGAACCCGAAGTCAAAAGAGGTGGAGATCGATAATTCCATGCCGGTTCTCTAGGCAGTGGAGCTGATTGTTGACCTGGAGAGAAGAACTGCTGTACGAGAGGATCGACTGAATCGCCACCTTGAGAGACTAATGGGTTTGGGTTGAGATTCAGTCTTAGATCCGTTGCTGCCGCCCCTTCTAGAACTTGATGGCGGATAAGGTTCATAACGATTGTTTGAAATCTCTGGTTCGTTTGCCAGATCTCGTGGTGAAGGATTCGAAGTTGGAGAGACTGCTCTTGAACGAGAACCAGAATGAGACTGAGAGTGGGAAAGCGAAACTGAACCTGAACTTGAGTAGGATTGATTCAGATTCATTCCACGCTGAAGGGTTGAGGTATCCGCCCAATCCATTCCCGAAGCCATTGCTAATCTTGATTGATGGCTTAGAGTCGAATCTGGAGTGGCTGGTGAGCTGACAGCCATGCCCTCGACTTGAGCTGAAGTTGATGGTGAATAAGCATCTACTTGAGTCGACGGCGGTCCATCCCCACGATTGTTGATTTGACCAACTGGAATCTTCTTGAGTCCTTTCGTCGTTGAATCGAGGGACTGGTAGAACTCCTGAAGCTTCACTTCCAATTTGACCACCGTAGCTCTGTTGACCATCGAAAGGAGTTGTCGACATTGCATTCGAGTTCCAAGCCTCAGCTCTTGAGATTCGTCGCTCCCTGACAGCGGCAAAGAAATTGACCTTCTGGTAATCCATTAGAGATGGTCTTCTAGCCTCCAAAAGGTGCTCACTTGTTTGGAAAAGCGAATCTAGTCCACCGAGAGTAGTTTTGCAGAAAGAGATCGGTAGAAGACGATCGGTTGTGAGTTGAAGTAGTAGCAGGATTGGGAAGGTAGGCTCTTGAACCGAAGTTGGGCATTGATGAAGAAGCCTCGTCGATCTGTACAGCAGGGAGACCGAAGACAGGCTCCTCCCTATGTGGCTGGAAGTGTTGAAGTGTTGACGGAGATAGAGCCCTTGGTTGAAGAGATTGAGAGAAGGGCCAGCTGAAATCACCACTCTCGCCACCTAGAGGATCCGAAAGACCGTTGGCTAAGACTGGAGAAGTTGGAGTAGAGATGGCAGATAGAGCTGGAAGCTCTGGCACCCTCGACGTGAGATGGAAGGACGCGGAAGTGGTCGCTTCCAACTCTCGAATGACTAGAGAAAGTGGCACCTCTGCGTCTACGTTGAACCAGAGTGGATTTCTGACCAGTAGGAGAACTAGAGATTGTGGTCGCAGTCTCGTCGGTCTTGGAAGAGGTGGTGCGAGTTCTGTCTTTCTCTCTGCTGAAGTTGGAGGAGCTGGGTGGATCCGCTGCTTGACGACTAGATCTTTTCGACGAAGACAGAGAGCTGACTCTTTTGAGAGTGGCTGGTTTGGATTTCTCCTGCTCCCCTACGAGCTTTCCTCTCCTTTTTGGCTTGTCTGATGCGAGCGTTCTCAGCTGGATCGACAGCTTCGTAGACGCATTCGTTTGCTACTCGTTCGCAAGTTCCACAGCCAGGCTGCTTTCCATCGCAGCGGATCTTCCTGTGAGCATGGATAGCAATGGTGGAGAAGAGATTGAAGAAGGGTTGCAATTGGATGAGATGGTGAAATGAAGGAAAGATTCGGATGAGTGAGAAGATGTGATGATGCTGCATGTGGTTTGCGTCAATAGCGCCAATCCGTGAGCTCTACTCACCTTTTTCGACACCTAACGCAAGCCATTTGTATATGAGCTCTGGTGGATGAGCTGCTTGACTTTTGCATCTTTGAAGAAGAAGAAGATGAGCACGTCAAACGAGCGGAAGCTTGTGTTTTTGCGAAAGTCTGCGTGGAAGAAAGGGAGAAAGAAGGACAAAGATGATCGACGTCGCGGCCAACGTCAGATACTGTCGAACAGTTACGAATGCGACCTCAATCGAACCGAAATGAGAAGTGCAAACGAGAAAAGGTGTGGAAACTCACTGAAGAGGCAAGTTTCTGAAGTGAAGACGAAAGACTCGACGCTAGAAGCGAAGAGTGTCTTGGTTGAGTTGGATTCAACGTTTTGAAAGAGGAGATAAGGGAGATAAGGGAACGGTTTGTTGAGAACGAGAACAGTAAAATGTAGACGGTTGGAGAGCAAAGTTTGGGATTGTGTTGAATAGAAGCAGAGGGGGAAAGATCGTCAGAAAAGGAAAGAGAGAAGAAGGGATGGAAGGCATCCATCCCTTTTGTACTGATAGACAAAGGCCTCTGTCACAGTTCGTAAGATGTTCCGTGGAGCATGAAGATGAACACTAGGATAAATTCTCGAACTTACTGAGGACCTTGTCTGAGGATGAAAAGTATATGGAGGCAAATGGACAAAAGGATGGAGGAGTTTTCTTTTCCAAAGCCAGCCGTAGTGGCCCGGGCGAGCAGCAGCCAACAGCGTCTACAGACTTACAGAGTCTCTTGTTTTCTTGTTTGCTTGGATTTAAATGTGATTGTAGGAGTCTTTTACGTCCAAGGCGATGTGAGGAGCAAATCGGAAGACCAATTCCACCTCCAAAGGGACCAACGCTGTGGAACCTCGACTAGAGAGTGGAATGAGAGTTTCTATTTTGGTCATGCTCAGTAGCTAGGTCCACGCAACCGATAAGGGGAAAATGTTCAGTTCATGGCGATCACCTCGACTGCCGTCGTCTCTCCATTCCGAAAGGATCCGTATTTCGAACTGCAATACATAGAAGGAACAAAATGTACAAGTTACAACGTTACAACCTTCAAGAATCGTACGATAAGAACATACGGTTAAAGCTTCGATTTATCCGTAACGAAGGCCAGCGCTTCACGCAAGAGACCTTTCCGTCCCTCGAAGCTGCTCTTTCTCCTCGCTTGTTTGCCTTTGTTTGGCCTCGAGTGTTCCATCTCAGCATCTTTTGTAAAAAAGTCCCTTCATGAGGGGCTGGCAATGTGCAACATGTGGATACGACGTCGCCTTTGAAGTCGCTTGTGGGATTCTGCATATCCACATGGTCGTTCTCTCTTAGGTTTCTTTGTCGCTGTCGCCGCCTAGTCGCTCCGACTCCTTTTGTCTCCGCCTCTCTTTGTCTCTTTGTCGTGTCACTCTCTAGTCGCTATCGTGCCCACGTTCCCCTATAAATCTTTGTCGTAGATAAAGAACAATGATGACTTTGTTCTTTACTCTTCTCCTTGTTCTCTGCTTCTTCTTTATACTCGATACTCTCTTTGTCTCAATGCCTCGCTCGCGCTCCCCTTGTTCGCTCTATCAAGTCTATAAGAAGCAGGTCTTTTTCTTAGATGTAAACAGATAACTATCAACTCTCTCTCTTTCGAATCGTATACTTTCAGTCTCTTACCAACACTCAAAGCTCCATTCGAGATCTCAAGCTTATATCAGGCATATCAGCTTTCTTCAAGTCATCTTTCACATCTGCAGATCAATCGATACTCGTATCAACCTTCTACTCTATCTCTTTCTCTTTCTAGATCGATCAAGTCTATACATACTTGTTAGCTCGCAAGTATAGACCTTCGATCACTCTCCCATCCGCACCTCATCGGCGCTCATCGGTTCGGGGCGCTAAGAACCTCCCGACACGCTTCTTCAATCAACTCTCCAGTTTTCAATGCTCCAAGCTTCAACCTCCAAGTCCCAGCAGCGAGCCTCCCGATTCAGCAGTCGCACATAAGCGCTTGAGTCTTCAGCCGGATATGTAATACTCTCCCGATTCTGACAGCGAATTGGGGAAGTTGAAAGTTCGACCTCAACTGTATACTCCGAGCTTGAAGCTCTTTTTCCGATGGACCTACATACTCTCGAGTATCGAGGTGTGTTTTGGAATGCTTTCAAGATTGATATCTATGTGATCCTTAAGCTTGAAGAACAACTCAGACTAACGTTGTCTTCTCTCGCAGTGACTCGTTTGCCTTTTGCCACTTTCTCAACCTCTTTCATCTC
>JASXTE010000100.1:0-128633 GCA_030280995.1 Hemileia vastatrix
CCCAATTGTACATCATCAATGAATCAATTGACCAACAGTTGATGTCTTCAACAATAAGCACATAAAAAAAATAAAAATTATAAATTCAACAATTTCATCTTGAAGCAAATTCACATTGACCTGATGAGTGAATAATTTAATGTTAACCAAGTTAAGTGAAAAATTCACTTGACAGATTAAGGGTAAAAAGTGATTTGTTTGTCTGATAATTCACTGATGATCGAACAAGTGTACAAGTGAAAAGAGTGAAGAAGAGAATAACCTCTTCTATTTTAATGACATGTGTGCATTAGGCATAAATTTTTCATCAACCAAATAAGAAGAAGGAGAAGAAACATCTGTGACATTGAGGATATATAAAAAGAAGATGAGAAATAAACTTCTACACATCCGTAGGGTTGAGCATTTCATCTGGTACGATTAAAGATACATGTGTGACATATTAGGTGACACGAGAGATGAAGAAAAAATACCTGAAAAAGCAACAAATTGAACAAGATACACCAGGTACATACTCTACACAGAATAAGGAGAAGTATTTGCTTGAGGCTTTACTCTTCCAGCATCAGGTTAGACATCATCCATCACTTTTTATATATTAATGTTCCTTGCCACTTGTACACTTGTAATGTGTGTGTGTTATGTGCTAGTGGAGTTCATACTTAATTCCTGATAATGGAATGTATCTTTTCATTCATACCGATGTCTCAACCTTACCTTCACCCTCAAACTGTTTTCACAGAGGATAAATTGTCCACACAGTTACCTGTTTCTGTGTATGTCTGTTTGTGTGTTGTTGTTGATTTGTTTTCCTTTTTCTTTTTCTGCCCGTTTGCTTCTCTCTTTTTCCCTTCTCGCCACTCACTCAACTGCCCTAACTTGATGTACGACCTAAGGAAAAAGTCAAGTCAAGTATTGCACAGTGATACAAGTGATGCAGATGGATGATCTCATCCTTTGCTACATCACCAATGCAATTGCAACTGATGCACACACATACACACACCTGGTAACAAGGTACAACATTACTCTCTAGTCTTTGGTGTTGAAGATTTAACCATATCATTGGCTGATGAAACTTGAATTACATCAAGTATACACACGCCAAATGACACTTTTTTCCCTTTGGTCATGGATCCTCTTTTACTGTTGTTGTTGCTGTTTCCTTCTCTCTCTCTCTCTCTCTCTCTCTCTCTCTCTCTCTCTCTCTCTCTCTCTCTCTCTCTCTCTCTCTCTCTCTCTCTCTCCTCTCTCTCTCTCTCTCTCTCTCTCTCTCTCTCTCTCTCTCTCTCTCTCTCTCTCTCTCTCTCTCTCTCATTCTGTATGTATGTATCTGTTACTCTTTCAATTTAACCATAAATCTGTGACAAATGACCTTTGCACATTTGATTATCATCTTTTATTCTCTTGTCAATCGATTTTTCATCTTTTTTTATCCTCCTCTTCCGTTTCCGCTTTACTCTGACAACATTTTTTTCTCTTTGGCCTCTCGTGTAACAGTAGAAAGAGTAGAAATATATTTTATACCTGAAAAATATCATCATCAGTCATATGTTTAAACGATTTCACCTTTTTTTTCATCTTTCAACTAGTACAAGGAATTTTCACTGCAATTGACCGAGTACTTTAGTATAGTAAGTTTCCTTCATCATCATCAACAACTTAGACATAGTGTGTAGATATGTTTAAACATAAATACAGTAAATTTTGTTATAAGTGAACATCTTCTTCCTGTCAATTGAATAACAGTTTATTTTTTCAAGTAAAAGTTATAACATTAATGTAAAGGATAAGATATGTTCCTGTGTTATAACAAAATATACAAAGTCTTTTCAATCAGTCACAATTACTGTTACTTGATGTGTCTGCACTTTTAATTGCACCGTTAACCACAGACTGAGAGTAAATTACTTTACTTCCTTAATTTTTTGTGGTTAAAGTTTTTTATACATTTTATATTTCACACTGTGTGTTACGGTTTTTTTATTCTTTAACTTTTATTTCAACTGGTGAGTTGTGCAATGCACAGTTATGACTTACAGTAAGTAATCATCATCAACATCATCATCATCATGTTGACCTTTAATTGACAGCCATTGAAAGAGTAAAGTAATCTACATATAAATGTTTATTATCGATTGAAATACAAATTTGTGTCAAGTATTAGGAGTGTTGGTCAATGTTATCAAACATTTACACTGTTGAAATTAGTTACACACATTTTCATTCAATAGTAAAATGTTGGATGTAAGAAAAAAGTAAAATTATTATTACCTTAACAGACAAGGTTAAGTAATATTTTTACTGGTAATTTTGTTTTTTCTGTACATGTCTAGTAATGTAGTAAGTAAAGCGGAAGTATCATCAAAATAACAGTAGACAGTGAGATGAGAGGATGCTAGACAAAAGTAACTGACCAAATTACAATTTAAATGCATTCATCTACTTTGAAGGGTAAAATTAGAAGATAAGTAAAAAAAGTCAACTTATTACACATCTCGTAATGAGCAACTAAACAAACTACAGTTGAGAGAAGAGCAAGAAAAAAAGTCAATTTTATCCAACCAGTCTCATCATTAGACATGTTTTGCTCTTTTTGCTCTTTTTGCTCTTTTTGCTTGTTCATTGCAGACTTTGACATTTGGAGAGTGTAATTGGTAGAAGCAAGTAGTGAAGTTTCATCACATCCGCATCTTCATTTGATATTTATTTGCTCTTTTTTTTTATTGACCAGAGACAAGTTTACCAAGAGAATGATGATGATAATGATGATGATGATGATGATGATGAAGTTCAGTTACTCGTTTACTTGTAATTTTCACCTTTGACAGGTCACATGAACTTTGGTGGGCCTCAAACTCTTTTTACACCATCAATGTCACTTCATACCTGTAATTTATCTCGTACACAACAAGGATATTCATATGACATTAGTAGCAATGTAATCATTGTACCTAACAAAGTTGTTGCCCTCTCTTTTTTCATTCTTTCTTCCTACTTGTTTTGATTACTCAAAAGTTTACATGAATATTCAGTGTTATTAACAAAGTCAAGTTAATTGAAGAGTCCCATGTTACACGTCAAACTTGTTACCTGTCTGTTTTTTACCTTTGAATAAAAATTAACATGTAAATTTGTACAATTTGTTTTTCTTCTTCTTCTTCTTGTACTCGTTTAAACGAGCCAGTTACATTTGTTCTTAATGATTATTTGAAATGATGATTTGCATGTTGTTGGCCTTCAAGTGCAAACCATTCATTTGTCCAGTCACTTGATATAAGCTGACTGTTGTTGATCTATTTGAAAAAGAAGAAACCACAAAATGTCAAAGAACTCAAGTGTACCTTGTAAAAATATATCATAATGAGTGTATAATTTTATACTTGATTTGATGAAAAAGATTTTTTCTTTCAAACTGATCAAACTGATGAACGATCATCATCAACATTAATTGAGAATATTTGTTCATCTTCATCAACCGGTAAAAGAGAAAAAAAAAGGTGTCGTACGGTCATTTGTAAATGAATGTCACTTACTTGGTATATTCATCACTAATTGTCATTAACAATCATTTAGACTAATGTAAAATAAATGTTTAAAATGTAAGTCAACTAATTGTCGTTTATTTTAATGTCAAATTAAATGGTAACTTGTTGTGTAAGAGAAAAAGAGAAAAAGACAGACAAGTTGGTGTTTGTTTCTTCCAAGGTAAAGTATTTGATATTAGTTGAATTAAATTAATGTTTCTGGTTTTAGGTATTAAAGTATTTAAAATGGTAAAAGGGTTCACCAAGAAAAAGGAAAGAAAAAAGGAAGGAATTTTTCCTTCATTTTCAGTTAAATTGGTGCAAATGAAGGGTGATATAATGAAGAAGGTGATGAAGATGAAGATGGTTAAATTGACTGTGCCAAATATCGCACTCAGTAATTCAAAAGCACCCTTTGAGTTTCGGATGAGTAAATTTTCTTCTTCTTCTTTTTTTCTGTCAGTTTGTCCTCAAAAGATCAACTCAAAGTGACTGGTAAGTGGTTCAATTGAAATTTTACTCTCTTAAATTTACCAGTGATGTAAAGTGATAAGAAAGAGGATGCTGAAGTCGACAGGGGGATGTCAACATCAGTAAAACAGGTGAAGAAGAAGAAGAAGGAAAATTTAACGTCACATTGAAGGAAACATTTGAAATTCATTTGATAGATCAGACAGTCGACGAAGGATGAAGTATCTGATTGACAGTGTCAAAAGATGAAAAAGATGACAAAATGTCATTGAGAGTTGCAAGTTGAGAGTTATCCCTCATCTGTTGATCCTACTCATATCCTACTCATTATCCTCAATCCTCTAAACGTATTAGTGGATGTTACTTTACGCTTCACTTCAACATCTCCTTACCTGCTCATTAGTGAACATTAACATCCGCATCTTCAACAGGAAGACACAAATTGAACATAGAGAAGAGAGAACTCACACAAAGTACTCATACACAGGAATGAATAAGAAAAAGAAGAAAATATTTTCTATCAACTTCAATAGTCAACAGTGATTAGACTAACGTCAAGTTTAACCTTAAACTTAGGTTACACTGGGACAAATTAAACTGCTTGTCAAATGCACATCAACTCTTCAGTTATTTCAAACTGATAAGTCCATTACACCCACAGTTGAGTGAAAATGTCGCTTTGATGAAAGAATTTTACCGACAAGTTTGATGGTGAAAATGATGTTTAAACTCAATTGCACTTGCACTGCAACACAAAGAGAGTGTATGTGAAGTTTGTTGAAGTTTATAAAGTTTGTTGAAGTTTATAAAGTTTGTTGAAGTTTGTGTGTGTGTGTGAAAATGACCATTTTGAAGGAGAAAAAATAGTCACTTCTTTGATTAAACCGCAACTTGATGAAGTAAATTTACCTGATAATTGCCTTGAAGTTTACCTCGGAGAAAAATGATTAAATTTGCCATCTCATTGACCTGACGATACTGTAAAGATGTTAAATTCTTAAATGTTTCATCCTGTTTAATAGAGTTAGAAAGAAGGGAAAAAAAATTAATTCGATAAAGTGAAATATGTTTTTCGATTGATATGATGAATTATCATCATTTTTGTAAGGTGAGAAGTTGCTTTGTGCTGTGAAAATGAAGGAGAAAAGTAAAAAATGATATAATTTTTTCTCCTTCTTCTTCGTTTTTTTTCACTCATTTATCGAATGTCGGCAGTTGAAAAATATTCAAAGAGACATCACAGTGTATTCAAGGCAAAAGAAAAAGGAAGGAGAAAAACATCTTCGACTGTCGACCCCCAGCAAATACCATTGATTCACTCATGCCAATGTGATTCAACTCACTCGCCCCTGCTGATTTATCCAAGGACACAAATGAAATTTCATTTGCAAAGTCAAGAAGAAGAAGAAGTACAAGAGCAAGAAAGTCAAGGGAAAAAAAAGGAAAATTCCTTTGAATCAAGTATTTGATATTTTCACTCAAGTTAACTTTCTTCAACTTCTTATTCCCTTCAAATGTAACCAGTGGACAGGACAGGTGGTCATGGACATTTAATTGAACAAATCAAACAGCAACGAAGGTAGACAAGTCACGCAACTCATCAGACATTATTTTGGTTTCATCTTTTTTCCTTTCCTTTCTCCAACCTTGGACATTCTTTGCATCCTGCTTCAGTGATCAACATCATCATCATCATCATCATCCTCAAAGATAGACACAGACACAGACTTACAAAAGTAAAAGTGAAACCAAGACAGAAGTTTAAACTTTGTGGTTACATCTTTTCTTCAGATCAAGAAAATAACAACAACAACAACAACAAAGTAACTACTGACACACCAAAACATATTGAATATTGTGTGAGTTAATTGCTCAATAGAAGGAATGAACAAATGATATCATTTGAATGAGGCGTTTTATTTGCAAAAAATTTAAAAGTTAAACTGTCTGACAGACTGTACAGGTGTGTCTAACATCGTGATGTAAGAATAAAACGATTGAAATACAAATACACATATACACATATACAAAGCCTCTGTTAAGTGTAGGGAGAATGTTTAAACATTACAACCATGTGATTTATAAAATCATACCTTTAATCCGGTATGAAAGTAACAGCTACTCATTCGCATGTATACACAATACGAAGGTAGAATTGAGATGACCACCAAGGATGGCCAAGAAAAAGAAGAAGGAGAAGATGATTCAAGCAAATTAAGTCACAGGTGAGGTCTCAACTTACAAAGGTAAAGGTAAAGTAAGAGTATGAATCAAATTCACCCTCACACGCATAACACGCAATTGTCTTACATGACCAGGTGGGCCAACTGGTGCAATTGAGGTAAAAGTCAAATGGTCAGCAACAGCAGCAGCGAAGAAGAAGAAAAAAACAACCAAATAACAAAGCACAAAAGTTACAACAGTCAGTACAATTAATGGTGGTGACTTACCTTGGGCCAATTGGACCATCTTTCAACCGGATATGTTTGTGTGTGTGTGTGTGTGTGTACATCTTCATGGCAGGTCATTTGTATCACTCAAGTCACCCACCACCTGTTCTTTTGCTAATTTAACTGGTAGAACAAACAAGTCCACACGATGGTGAAAGTTAACCAGCTTTGAGGATTGGTCAGTGTATATACTTTGTGCTGTTGTGTAATTATTAACAATCAAATTGATCAAATTTACCTGTTAACCTGACTTTTTCTTTTCATATCAATCAGTGACATCTACAATTGTGTAAAAGTTAATTGTTATACTTTGTCATTGGTTAAGATGAACTTGATGATGATTACTAAAATTTGTAACTAACTTCTGTTGCAGGTGGTGCAGCATTTAACCTCAACTTAACTAACTGATTTGAAATGAATAAAAAAACATTATCATGTTTGTGTAGGATGAAGAACAAAAGGTTAAAAGGAAAAGAAGAACATTTTCTTCAGGTGAATATGAAAGTGAACCATTTGTTTTTTATTTCATCTTTCACCATGTAAACATAATTTAAATGAGATGAAAGTATCATATGATTACATTTATCAGTTGTAAATGTAAATTTGACAATATTTAACGTTTAATATTTGTTTACCCAAGTAATGGGAATGAAAAAAAAGGTATGAAATGTCACTTTAATCGAATAAACAATGTATATTACCTTAACCAACGCACATATTGTACATAATTACTTGACCTATATTTAAATGAAGTGAATTAATATGTTAACACTTTTTCCTTTTCTCTTTTTTTTCTTCTTGATGTCAAGTAAAATTCGAACAATGGTAAATTTCATCATTCATCAGGACGATACAAACAGAACCGTACAATCTGTACAGGGTAAGATGATGAAGTTGATTCATTCACATGCACAATTCAGTCAGTTGGGTGAGTTGAAAAGTTCACCAAGTGAAGAGTAAAATGACTAGACAACAGTACAGTGAAGAGATGATACAAGAGACAACGACAAAGACAGGAAGTATCATTAGAATGGAGGAAAATAGTTACCAAGAGCATCTTGTCTCTCTTTCTCTACTTCTTACGATGTAGTGAGATGGATGATGTAACTTTTGTGGTTAGTGGATGAACAAGAACAAGAGAAAATTTGTTAGGCTGCTTTTGTCTGTTTCGTTTCTTTGTCATTTGTCTTTTGGTCATTCAGTTGTATTATTCGTATTTTTCTCTCCCTCAGTCTTCCAATCAACCGTGTGCAATTTCACACGAACAATTTCACTTACAATGTTGTAAGAAAGTAAGTGACTATAAGTGTGTGTGTGTCACCGATAAAAGAACATTTTTGGTGTCTTTTAATTTACCATCAGTGACTGAGGTATCGACATGGTTGTCTTTCTTTTTTTTCTTTCAACAAATTGTGTCGACATTCTTGTCACCGGAAAGGAAGTATACTTCCGACCCTGAGCGAATATGCGAATTTCAACTTGTCACAGTCATTTGTTCCTGTGATGTAACTCTCTGTATATGTTCTCATTTTTTTTGTTGGTGCTCTTTCTTTTCTCTCTTTTTTTTATCTTCCTCTCATATTCTTTGTCTCTCATCTTCACCCACATCAATTGAATTACAGGAAAAGGCAGGATAATTTTAATGTTGTTGCATTGTACTGCTTTCACCGCTTCCGCTTTTTCACTCAAACTAGCAGCAGCAGCAACTTTCAACATCAACAACAACATCAACAGCAACAACTGATAGGATAGTGAATGTGAATGATATAAAAAAAGAGTAAAAATATGATGAAAGAAAAAGAAATACAACCAGAGTGAATGCTTACACTGCATAACTGATGTTACTGGTTTTATGGAAGAAGTTGAGAACATGTGTGTCAGTTGATGGATGAAAAAAAATTGAACAGATCAAGTTATCATCATTTGATTTGCCTGTGATGAAGTAAAATGGATAAAAGAGGGAAAGAATGAATGAGAAGAGAAAAAAAGGGGACAAAATACCAGCAAAGGACCAGTAAATAACATGGGTGGAGTGGATCAAGTTGATCACATGAACTGATCAGTGATGGAGAGTGAGATTCATTCGTTCATATCTCATTCGCATCACTCGTCAAGTGATGTGTGAGACAAATAAAGAGGCAGAACAAAAAGAATTCAATACAAGGAGAGAGAAAAACAGACTGATGCTGACGTCTGTCTCTACTGAGTTTGATCTCTCATTCCATCTTTTCCTTTTTCTCTCTCTTTCTCTCTTTGCTTCATCCTCAATCTCTAGTGTAAATGTATCTGTGTATATTAAGTTACAGCTGATCAAGTAGTGATGAAAGTCTCATCCGCGTGTCCATTGTTGAAAAATGTCACCAAGTAGATAATACTTTACCCTACCGATTGAGCTGCACTCAGAGATGATGCGGATGATGCGGATGCTGCTATGTGTCACTCACACTTGCAAACATAAATGACTTTGTGTGACTCTCTTTTCGATCTAAGTTATTCCCACGTTTGCTATGTTGTTTGATTTGATGTTGAATGCTTCTTTTCTCTTTCATACAAGTTTCCTCTTTTCTCCTTCCTCAATGTATGTGTGACGGTAAATTGAATGTTCAGTTGAAAATGCTCTTTTCATTGGTAAGAAGAAAGGAAGAAGAAAAAAAGAAAAAGTCAACTTGAAGAAAACTTGTAACCGGTAGTGGTTTTACAGTTTGCAAAAGTGAAACTATAAGTGAAACGACCTTACAAAAGTAGCAAAGCAATGGATGACTTTACAGTTTGAACAGAAGGAAATAAAGCACAGGAAAAAAGGGGAAAAAATAGAAAAGAGGAAAGAAGAAAAAAAAAACCCATTGAATGATAGTAAAGTGTGAGTGGATCTTTTTGCACTTGAAAGGAAGGAACAAGTCCATGTCGAGCAATTCAAGTGGTCTTCAGGTCAGTACAAGTGAAATAACAACACAAAAGCTCATTGCTGGACCCTCAAGTGAATCAATTGATGGTTCTAAGGATAAACCTACAGTCAATTTCTTTGCCTTTTCTCTTCTTCCTTTTTTTCTTCTTCCTCTTTTATCCATTTTCTCTGTCACTGATTGCTGTGCATCAGTTAGACCTTTCTCAGACTTCCAACAGAAGAGACAGAAAGAACACCGACATTGAGAACCATCAAGAACATCAGGACAAGCAAAAGGGACACAAACACACACACACACATAAACCATCAACACAATGAGTTGTTGGTGATTGCCAGTACTTTTTTTATCATCATCATTGGAATATTTTTATCCTTCTCAAGGAAACATCTTTACCTTTGCAAAGTTACTTTTTTACCCTTTTCAAGTTGATTCAACTACCTTTCATCAGGTTAATTCACTCTACAATTTGTTTAACTTGTCTCTCATACAAGTTTGTCCTTTTCCTTTTGCAATTGACCGACCAAGTTGGGTAACATTGTCACAATGAACATTCATCTTTAGATGGAGAAAAAAGCAGGAGAAGAAGAATATTTCAATTTCTGTCACATTTTTCAGACAGTATCAAGTGATAAATGTTTCAAATGCCCACTTTACTTTTACTTGATTAACAGGACAGTTGAAAATGTTCTATCTTCTCTTCTTCACTACTTGTTTACTCAAATGAAGATGTGAAGTTTGTCTAAGTTGATGTTCAATGTAGATATGATACAAACACTTGACAGACTACGAATAAGATTTAATATAAAGTCACAAGTCTCATCACTTTTGTGCTTGAACATTTTATTTTATTTTATTTTTTGTACTTCTTCTTCTTCCTCCTCTGCACATTTGAATCACATTTGACTACTTCTGGTATGTTTGAATCAAATATGTCTTCACCATTTCACCACCTGCAGGTGCAAGTGCAATTCATTATGCCTTTGGGTGAAGACAAGGTAAAAAATTTTCAACCATGAAACTTGTTACAAA
Source organism: Hemileia vastatrix (assembly GCA_030280995.1). Lineage (NCBI taxonomy): Eukaryota > Fungi > Basidiomycota > Pucciniomycetes > Pucciniales > Zaghouaniaceae > Hemileia > Hemileia vastatrix. The sequence continues at coordinate 10,384 of JASXTE010000100.1, forward strand.
GTTTCAACACATTAGGTCAAATGAAAGAGCAAGAAGAAAAAGGTAAAAAGAAATAATAATTTTTAGACAAGGAGTGGGATGAAGATTCATGTTGGCTATGTTAAGCATGTTCAACTGTTGTAGATGAATTCAAGGGTGTATTTTGAAAGTATTTGAAAGTGACAAAAGTTTCACGTGTCAAAAAGTTGTTGTTGAATTGTTTGTCAAGACACATTTGTTGCTACTGTAGGTGAATAAATGGTTTTTTTCTCTTCCGTTCATTTGTCGAGAGGCCAAAGAAGTGATTTATCTTTGCCAGTGAAAAAGTAACCAATACTTGACGGTGAGGACAACATTTGAGAAAGAGAGAGAGTAAGACATATGAAATCCTACGCCTTTGAAAAGTGCAATGTTCACGTGTCTGTGCACATTTTACTCTTGAATTGGCATTAAAAAGAAAAAAACTAGAATCAGGTAAAATTGTATATTTTATGCCATTTCAAACCTACGCAAGATCAAGTAAATTAACCATTTGGATGGCAAATTGTCTCACTTATTCTAATCATCTTCATGCAAGAGTCACTTAAATTGACTTGACACAATCAAAGAACTTGATGAGAATTTATTGTCCTTTCTCTTTCTCATGAGATGTAAATGATCAAGTGAAAAACTTTTACCATCTGGTCAGTTGGTTTACATTTTTACCATAAAACTTGTCAAAATCATGAGTGTGTATCGTTAAATGTTTTTCCTGTGATGAGTAAGGAAGTGACTGACTCAACTGACAAAGTAAAGTAACAAAAAGAAAAAATAAAGGTGAAAAAAAGAGTGAGTCAGTTCTTTCACCTGGAACTGGTGCAAACAAATGATCAAATAGACGACAACATTAGCTATGGGTCACTTGGGTTGCTTCCTCTTGTGCAGTTGCCAGTGTTTGCTCATCTCAGCAGGTGAAGATGCACACGAAAAAAAACACTGGCAGTAGTTTTTTTCTGGGTGAAGCAATGGACTGAAGATGGTGATGGTGATGGTGATGATGGACCTGTCCGAAGCCTGAATCAATCATGGTTGGTGTAATTATGTATTTACTTTTGCCTCTCTTCTTCTTCTTCTTCTTGTTCATCTTCTCTTTTTTTTTGTGGAACAAACCTGACTCAGCATCTGACTCAGGTCCAGGGATGCAAAATTCACTTGCTCCTGCTGTCCCTGTTAACAAGGATGAAGGATCCATTGGTAGTCAAGTCAAGTCAAGTCAACTGTTTCATCTGATTAACTGGTCTGGTCTCCTCTTTTTGCCAACTTTTGCCTGTTTCTGATGCTTTTTTTCTACGTAAGCGGATCATCAGATGGGATCGAGTCAATCAAACCTCCTCCAGTTCAATTCGTAGCCCTGAGAGGAAGAATGAAATAAATAGAAAGAGAGAGAGAAGTACACAGTGCCGAGTAATGAGATTTTCTCACTTTCATCACTTTCATCACTTTCATCACTTTACTTACTTTGCTCACTTTATTCACTTGCATCTGTTGCACGTCAAATGATCAACACACACACACTTCACATTTGTCCGTAAGAAAAAAAGAGAAACAACAACAATAATGGCAAAATAAATCAATTCGCCTTCTTGTCCAACACAAGTAAGTAACAGAACTACAGAACTAGAGAGAGAAAGAAAGACGAGTTTATATATACTTTGACTAGTTTACTTTGTGCATTTGATATGTATTCACCTGTTCACTTATAATTGATGTTAAAGTTAGTCGACTTTACTTGATGAATAAATGAATCAACAGTGATAAAAAGCAACCAAAGGCACAACTTACTGAGTGGTTGAGGACAAAGTGACCAAAAGTTAAATGCTCAAGAGAAGTAATTTACCAGTTGTGAGTGTGTCTGTATGTGATGTTCAAAGTGAGTGCATCAAGTGAAGTACTTAACGAGCATCTACGGTCTGTTAAAAGGCAAATTGGGGCCTTTTTTTCTTTTTTTCTTTTTTACTTTTTCCTTTTTACTTTTCACTTGATGCTTTGGCTTGTTTCCCACTTGGACTGTCAGGCAAGTCGCTCAAGTGACTTTACAGTTGATCGTCTCTCCATCATCACCATCATCACCGTCATCACCATCATCAGACCATCTTCATCGCAAGTGCTTTAACATAGAGAATGAGAAAGAGAGAAAGAGAGAAAGAGGAAGAAAAAAAACATCATCATCATGAGCATAAGTAACACGAGCACTTGTCTTTCATTGAATGGAGAAAAGGATTTGTTCCTTCTCATCTCATGGATCATCATCGGGCTCAAACCGTTGTCGAGTTCTTGGAGTACAGATGAAAAGAATTATGTTAACAGTGAAAGATGAGTCCAAGGCATATTGCATCTTTGTTGTGTTGTGTGTTGAAGAAAAGAGATGAGAAAAAAATAGACCAAAATAAAAGAAAAGAAGATGATGATGAGACTTGAGTGAGCATTTCATTTACTCAGTTCTTGTGAGTATACGATGAGTACGATGAGTACTCAGTTAGTCATCTCATCTAATGTTGACTATGAGATTGCATCGATAGCCTAGGCCGATGCTTTGGTATGATGAAACAGATGATGAATTCATGAACACACAAAATATCATCACAAGTAAACAAACAACGACAGCAGCAGAATTCTTTTCTCACAATCATGATGTCGGCTTTATTTGCTGTATCCTGTACTTTTGTTTTCTTCTCTTGACATACTTTGACATCGGCATGTACTATCCACGTGCTATTCACATCCTACATCATCACCCATCATCAGCAAGATCAATGATGTACTTTGACTGGTTCTTTATTTTTCACCTTTTCATATATTTTCATAAATAAAAGAAATTTCCAATTTATTCCCATCGAAGACAACAACAACAACAAAGACTTGCATCAACTAGAACAAAGTGATGAATTTTAAATTTCACCTGAAAATAATGTGACTCTGTCTGTGCATAAGGAATAAGTCAAATATAAAAGTAAATCTTTTGTATTACAAAGGAAAGAAAATAAAAAATCCTTCGGCAATGACAAAAGTTTACCAATCAGGGTAGAAAGAATGAAAAAAAGCATCCATGTGATTGCTGTTGAAATATTAAAGAAAATGTATACTCAACAAAAGGCTACTTTTTTTGTTTGCTGTAAGTTCAACCTTTTTCTCTCTCTGGTCAATAGTGAATGGTGAATGGTAAATGGGTGCAATGTTCTTTTCAACAGCATCACTCAAACAACGACAACAACAACAACAACAAGAGAAACATAGTAGAACCATTTGAACTATTCTTTTGGATGGATCATTCAATTGGCTATATTTTTTACAGTTGCAACGAGTGATGTTTCGTTGCATAAATCGACTTGAACGAACACATACTGCCTTCAATATTTTATGTGTCAATGTTCTATCGACTTTGCTTGTTATACTGTGTGACATTTTTTTTTCTTCTTCTTCTTTCCGTCAAAGCATCTACAATGTATAGAGGAAATACACAGTGAAAGTTACAATCACAGTCAAGTCACTCTCATACTCTCATACACATACATTGGACACATTTAAAGTATTCGTGGTTGCCTCGTGACGATTATTGTAGTGTTTTTGTTGTTTCTTGTCACCATGGCATGTGTGTACTGTTGACGGTCATATCGATTTCCGGCCAAGAAGAGAAGAAAAAGAAAAAATACTTCCTTTTGAGAAAGAAAAAAAAACACACAAGAAAACATCAGGGAAATAAAGTACAACAATTTCTTTCATTATGTCTTATGTTGTGGTTTAACAGTTGTTAATGATATTTGTTTGTCTCTGACCAAACAGTGAAGAAAGAATAAAGAAGAACAAGTCAAATGACTTTCTTATGCTTTCTCATTGTCACACTTTGTGTGAATGTTCGAGTCTGTAAGTTGTACGTCCATACTGATTTTTTGCACATTCTAGTCAATTCAACTTGGCATTTTCATTCAATTGCAGCTGCAAGTGGCAAGTGAAAAGAACAAAGAAGAATAGAAAAAAACCCTTCAGGGTAAAACTAACTGTCACACCGTGTCAATAACAGTTGAACCAAGTGTACTGTTTCACACACACACACACAAAGACTACATTCACATTCGATGTCCGAAGTAAAAATAAAAGAAAGGGAAAAAATTGTACAAGTGTCAGATGAAGTGAAATAGTGAGAAGAAGAAAGTAAAGAGTACAGATGCAATAACATTGCACTTCTAATTAACCAAAGTAAATGCAAGGGTAAACTAAAGGAAAATAGATTAATCAATTGACAATGTTCAATATGCAGACATACAGACAGCTATTTTTGTCCTTTTACTTTATTCAATGTAGATACACTGTGTCTATGTGTCTGTGAGTGCATGTGATCGATGCCAGCTGACGAAATTAACGCCGTTGACTGTCGACTGTCGACTTATTCGATAGAACAGTTCTTTCTACTTTTTCTTTTTCTAACTTGTTTGTCACTCGAGTGATTTCTTCATCGAAATAGAAACAAATTCAACTGAACGAACATTTAAACAACTTGTCTATGAATAGAAAAGGAGAAAAAAAATATAATTTACTTTACATAGTACACACCTAATGAAAGTACTTTGTATCCCAGGAAGAAGCGATTTTTACATTAAATGGGCCCAATTGACACTTGTGAACAATGAGAGACATTTTTCAACATTTAACTTGCTATTTGATTCAACGGTTTAACACTTGACTTTCATCCAGTAAATTACAAAAAAAAAGGTTATTTGCTCTCCCGCTGATTCTTATTACTTACGCTCAGTGAATCACTTGAGGGTTTTTTTTCATTGGAGTAAATTTTTTACTTTATAGTATTTTTTTTCTTTTCTTTCTATTCCTTGGATCTTCTTTCAAGCGTGCAGTCAAATTTAGACCATTACACAATTGGGTGGTTGCTCTTCATTCTCTCTTTTGTCATCGGTTAGTTCATTCTTCTTTTCAATTTGACCTTCTTTTCATTTTTCTCCTTTTGCCTTCACTTTGACTTTACCCTTACCAAAGATAGAAAGAGAGAGAGAGAGTTGGGCGAGTATTTTCATTGTTGAACAAATGACCCAATGAAGAAAGATCTTGTTCAACATGCAAGCATAAATTGATGATTCAATGAAGTACAAGGCAACAACAAGAATAACCTCAACAAAGTGCATTAAGTCGATTCAGGTTGACTTTGCAAATGTTCTTTTCTGCCTTATGCAAGAAAATGTAGCAACAGCACAACTACACTACAACAACTACTGATGTTACTCTAGTTGTTGTTGTTTACTCGTTCAGTAGTTCTCATCCATCCATCCACCAAGGAGGAAAGTTGTATGTTGTGTATTCTTTGTTCTAGATCAGTGTGTGACACTTCATCAATAACTGCCTTCAATTCAGCAAACTGGTGAATTATCATTTATTCCATGTCGATTGGTCTTTATGTCACCCATGTGAATTTGCCTTGATACAAAGTGAACAAGTGTAAAGAGTTGAACACACACATACAAACAGTAACCAGTAACAGCAAGAACAAAAAAAAGGAAGAAGAAGAACAAAAGTATAACTTGTTTGTAAAAATACATCAGTCAAAAGAATGATGATAACTTTTGTAACTTGACGATTGTCTATCATTCGTCAAGTGTGTTACTTATTTTGTTATTGTCCTTGTATACTTATACATGTGAAGACTGATTCAAATAGTATTCTACTCGACTGGTTAAACCATTGATCAGTGACCATGAGAAGCGTCGACTTGTCGACTTAATTAACAACTGTCCGCTTGACTGCACTTGACTTGCAAGTGAGTTAACGAGTTAACGAACAGATACAACATACACACATACAAAGACTCAAAGACTCAAAGACACAGACAGACACACATTGGCCACTTAAACAAAGTCCACAGTTGACAGCTGAATCGAAACACAGCTTGAGTTGGCTTGTTTAAATTGTTGCCTGCTGGGACGAAAGTCATAATGAGAGACAAAGAAAATGGCAAGATGACTTTTTCACTTACCATTGGTTTCGGTGTCCACTGATGACAAGGCAATTACTGTCCACAAGGCAAGTGAAGTTGTCGTTATTTTTGTGGTTAAACAGGAAGACATTGGGAGAAATATCAAGACTTTTACCCTGAATCTTAACATCAGTCAACCTTTGCAGTGGAGAGTGTCATCTTACTTTCAGGTCTTCATTCATTCATTCAACTGACAAAGTGTGGTCACTTGGTCATTTCGACTCATTTCGACTTCTAAGAAGTGTGTCACTTCGACTCTTCAAAGTACCAAAGGCAAAGAGAAAGAGACGAAGAAGAAGAAAAAGAGGGAGAAAAGACAAACAGCCAGGCTGTTTAGATCTTTCTTGACCACCCGCTGTTGCTGACTTTTTCTTCAGAGAGTGAGAGAGAGAGTAAAATTGACCAATGGTCATCGCCTCAGTAGCACAAGAGGCAAACAATTAGCCTGAGGTCATTTGGTAAATGGTGAACGCTTATCACGAAAAAAGTCTTCTAGCCTTGAGAAGATAATTTACCGGATTGCGTGACAAATACACCTTCGCTCTCATCGCTGACCACCAACACCTGGACAATGGAAAGAAGTGACTACTTGAACTAAGGTCAATCACATCCAAAGTATATTTGCCCAATCAGATGGTTCTTTTGACTAAACTTGTCTTTCTTTCTCTCTCTTTCTCTTTCTCTACTACAGAATTGAAAAAAGAGGAAAAAGCAAAGTGTGTTCTTTTACTTAAATTATTTTGCTCGTTTTTGTCAAGGCAAAGGTTTCAATTGTCAACTTTAAAGAATTTTCATGCACTGAAAGTGAATTGACTGTGCTTTCTCTCTTGCTTCTTTTGAAAAGTGTTTGAATGTTGACACAATTCACGTTTGGTTGAGGCAAAAAAGAGGAAAAAACTACCTCGAATGTCTGTATATATATATATAAATGTGTGTGTGTGTGTGAGGAGGAGAAATTCTATTACCCAAAACTAGAAAAATCCCCTGACGCATCTTTGACTTTCCATTTCATCTGCATTTCATTTGATCGTTCAATTGGTTCACCCGTCGAATAAGTGACACTGAGCTTTGAACTTGGTAAGTCGAGTCACTTAGAACTTTTTTCTTTGCAGCTCTATCTATCTTCTACCAAAGAAAAAGTTCAACACATGAATGTCCACCATTAGAATAACAATTTATTTGCCACTTTACGTATGAACTTTTATTTTTTTTATTCTTTCTACAAGCTGGTCAAATGTGAATCTATGTCAATATATATGTCAATGTGATGTGACCACGACGATGACGACGAAACAACTGACCAGGTTTACTGAACATTTCTTCAGGTAACTTAACTTAACTTACTTTACTCATCTTCATGAACGAAAGAAGGAAAGAACAATTGTACAAATGCAATGAATTAGGCACCAGTTGGTTGAACATTTTTTCTTTTCTTTTCTGCATTTCAAAGTATACTCCAGTGAACTTAAAGCAGTTCTACAGTGTGTAGAACATTTCAGTACATTAACCAGTCATATAAACAGTATTTGAATCAATGGTACAATTTTGCTTCATTTAACCGCTGTGACATTCATTTGGATTTGTCAGTGGTTCTTCTTCTTCCGTCTATTTTTTCTTTATTTTTCATGCCAACCAATTTAACCAAAAAGATCATTGGACGTGAATTGATGGACTTGTGTCTCAAGTAAATTCACGACTTGAAGTTAGACAGAGAAGAGCAAAAGTTAAGAACTCAAGTGAACTGAGTATCTCTGTCTTCATTTTTACTTGATCCATTGATCAGCAATTTCATTGACAACAAATGATCACAAGAAACACGAACATTCAATTGAAAAGTCATTGAAGATGATGATATTATTTTATTTTATTTCACTCATATTCTTTTCAATGGCAGTAATCAGTACGAGTGCACTTCAAGTACAAGTAAAAATTTCACTCACTTAGTGACATTTGATCGATTTATACTTGCTTTTTAATCAAAAAAAAGAAAGAAAGAACTTGTGTTCTACTCAACTCTGCATGTCATAACTGGCAGTGTTGAAGTAAAGTAAAAGTAAGGAAGAGACTGAAGAGAAAGAAAGTCGAAGAACATTTTCTCATCCAACACGATGACACATGTGAAATCCTTTTTTTTCTTTTTCATCTTTTCTCTCCTTTCTCATCTAACAGAGTAAAGGAGAGAGAGAACAAAAAGACCTCGATAGAGTTAGGAGTTTGCAGAGTTTACAATGGAAAAAAGAATAAAGAGAGTAAATGACACACAAGGGTAAGTGAGACACGTGTGAAGGTGTGTTAAATCGTCCCTGTAAAGTTCTCAACTCGTTCTGTATCTTCTTTTGGTATAAAGTACTCTTGTGACAAAAAGTTGATCGATTTTACACTGTATTCATCGTATACGATCCACTGATCCACCCGTTAATTTAAGAAAAATATCCAATTCACTTATACAATGTTACATTTACCGATGGACAAAGATGAATCTTTCACTTGACTCGTCCTCAATTCATATCTTAACAGTCAAATCAGTTATACAATCATAATAATCAGTAAAATAATGATGATGATGATGATGATGGTAAATGTATGATTGTCAGTGTGTCTATTAAGCTACTAATGAGACGTCAACCATATTCACTGATATCTACTGTGTTTATACTGCAATGTAAATGATTCACAGCCACTCCTTAATCATTAATTGTATAGATGACTTGAATTTGATAAAAGTAAAGAAGGATAAAAAAAACTTGGTCAAGTGATTGTTCTTGATGAATGTTGCTGTTGATTAATCGATGTGATTATTTTCCTTACACTTATCGAGTCACTTGGTTGACAATTTAACTGAAGAATGCCCTTAATAATACTTAATTAATTGTCTATGTGTGTGTGTGTGTGAAAGAGGAAGAAAAGAGAATGATTAACACTGGATAATTCACACGATCGTTCAGTCAGTAATTGAACTGTTTGCGTGAAATTCATCACTAGTGGACTTGATGATGAGAAATATTTCTAATTGTCCATCCTAGTCAAGTGTAACCAGACAATTGATTGAAAATTGTTTGCCTTAATTGATTACACTTTGAAGGAAGACATTGAATGAAGTAAGTATCGTTGAAATAGTCAAATGACACACGAGTCTGTAATTGCTCAGTTTGCTCATTTTGCTCAGTGCTGAAAAGAATCAAGGACACAAAGTGATGAGGATGCTTATGAGAAAAAGTATTTTTCCCTTCGCCAAAAAGTTACAAAAGACACATGGAACCAGTTGAAGGGAAGTTTTTTTCCTTCACTTTACTTTACTTTCTTCACTTGACATTACTTCACTACTCTTTACTCTTCAAGTCAAATGACTGACAGTTGAAAGAAGTGCACATTCTTCAGTCAAATAAATCAATGAACATTCGATACTTTCTTTCACTTCTTTCACCAGAGAATCTTTTACTTGAAAGAGAGGGGAAAAAAAAGTTAAAGTGAATCATTTTCATGTGACTGATTTACTTTACCAAGAGTTTGACATTAACATTTTTTCTTTCTTTTGAAAAATTATGATAACTTTTTAGAAACAATTTATACTTTTAATTTTCAAGTGAACATTGTTTTAAATGATTTCATCATTTTTTCTAAACTTATAATCATTTAACTTTCAAGGGAAAGAAGTTGAAGAAAAGAGTTAAATTATTTTAAATGTGACTTGTGATTTAAAGTATCGTCATGTGAGTCATTTTTGTACATTAGTTTACTTTCAATCAATTCATAATGTAAATGTTTTCAAATGCAAAAGACTTGAGATGTAAATGATATGAAAGTTGTACTTGTGCATTTGATATTTAATTCGGTTCATTATGTTTCCGTTTTGTCAACATTAAGGTTTGAGTACAACGAGTTGAGTTGAAAAATGAGATGAACAGATGAAGTAAAAGAAGAAGAAGAAGTAAAAAGTAAAAAACGATTCAGAGCAATGAGTTAAACGATGTGATGGTGACAAAAAGGGAAAAAGAGAAAATAAGCAAAAAGACTTGACGAGTAAAGCGAGAAAAGTGAGAGAAGTGAGTTGTTCTTTTTCCTATTTTCACTGGATAAAAAGTAGTTGAGTTGACGATGAAATGTTCTACCATTTATTCTTTCACTTTGGTATGTGCAGAGGGTTGAAATATACTTTGGTAAGTTGCAGGCAGCGTAATGAGCGGACAGGGAATTCTCTTTGCACAAGGAAATACGGAAAAAAGCGAACCAACGAAAAGAAGGAAAAGAACGAAAAGGGAAAAAAAGTGCATCCAAAGAACTCCAAAGAATCGGCAGTTGAATGACTGAGCAAACAAAGTTGTGACTCACTCGAATTTGCCATGTGTCCTGGTTTCACTCGACGTGCTTTGCGTCTCTTTTTTTTGTCCTTTCTCTCTTTCCCTTTTCTCTTTCTGTCTATTCAATTGACAGAGAAGTTTTTTGCTGCTTTTTCCTTATTCCTTTTGCTATTTTGTCTTTCTGTTGGTTCCTTCATTAGTGATGACTTGAAGAACGGTCAAAAAAAGGGTCACAAAGAAAATTAACACAACTTTTATCTTTAACCGTTCTTACTGTCTCAAGTGAACCAATTAGTGTGTAAACTGTACTGATGATGGTAAGTGTCAACTTTACTGACTGTCCATTGGTTCATTGGTCCATCAGTGTCATCAGTGACCATCTTCACCCTTTCTTTTTCACTTGACCAGTTAGTTCAACCTTCTGTAATCTAACACCAATTGCAAAGTGACAACAGATGGCTCAGAGAAATTTAACGACCAAGTGGTCATCAGTAATGTCACTGATCACAGGATGTTCACTGACAAACAGACACAGACAAAGTACAACTGAGTACAAGTAAATACAGTGACACATTTGTTCGTGAACAAGTGAAAAACTTTCAACAACTGATCTTAGACAAGTTCAATTTGACTGAAAGAGTGAGTGAGGTCAAGTAGTACCACTTGTACTACTTGTAGTAAAAGAACACACTTGGCTACTCATAGTGAGAAAGGAGAAGAGAAAGATCGACCTGTTCTCTTGTTATTTCGATCAATGGACTCTCACGATTGTCAGGCTGTTTTATTATGATAAGTGAACTTGCGTCCCTAACACTCGATTCACTTATTGACCGACTGTATTTCGTCACATGTCGTCTTTTTACGACTGAGACAGGCAATTGAATCGATAAATTAATTAATTTATCCTACATGCAACCACTGAAGAATTTTTGGATGTCATCAGACATTCAAATGATGTCACCCACTCGATTTCATTTGAGTACGATTGAACAAGAAGAAGAAGAAGTAAAAGTAAAAGAAGATGCTTCAACCAATCACAGTTGACGAACGTGACATTTTTGCAAATTTGCAGTGTGACTTTGATCAAACAGTCAATCGGTGAATTCACTTTATTTTCAGTGAGAATCATCATGATGATGATGTCTATGTGAGAGTGTATGTGAGAGTGTATGTGAGAGTGTATGTGAGAGTGTATGTGAGTATTTCTCATGAGGTCACTTTGTGACTCAGTTGATGTCGATGTTTTAGGTTTATACTTGTATTTGTGTTTGCATGTGTGTGTCTTTTACTCGAGTGAATAATTGACCAGCTGTCTACATGTCATCAAGTGCAAAGGAAACTTTTCTTCAGGTAATTCTTGAACTTTCAGACTGATAAGTTGATGTGTTCTGTTTGTTGAGACAGAGAAAGAGAGAGACAGAGAAAGAGACATTGAGGTTATTCGTGTACTCTTTCATCAGATGCAATTTGCATGATGAGTTCTGGTCTGTGATTTGGCGTGTCCAGTCAGACTTCCGGAGGATGCAAATGACTTGCCGACGGTCAATTGGTCTGTCCTAAAGTAAATGATCGATGACTAATGAAAATCAGAATGACCATTGACTTGACATCACATGTAAATCTTCAAATCAAACACAACTGTATACAGACAAAATATATACCAACACAACTGTATATACTTACCAAAGGTAAAGGTATGCATAAAAGTTTATCGATCATCCTTTAAACGAATTTTCTTCTTCAAAGAACAAAGACAAAAGACACTGTTTGTCCAGAAAAAGTAGACAAAGTGCATTAGTTCATTTCAAAAGGTAATTCAATTAGGAGCGAATGTTTACCAAAGGTAAAAGATAGGATGGAAAATTGAAATGAGATAAAAGTTTGAAATAAAGTTGTTTACAAGGAAACAACAAGAAGCAGAAGAATAAAGTAACTTAAAGTACAATCTTTCAATTGAATCAATAGAATAAAAAGAAAGAAGAATAAAACAAGATGAAAAGAAGAAGAGAATTGTCTGATGAAAAGGTCAGTAAAAGTTATTGTCAAGCAAAGATGTTGCTATATTTGTAGCATCTGTTACTTGATACTAATTCAACAACAAAAGAAAAGAAACAATTTAACTCAACAACAACAGAAGAAAAATGACAAAAGATGCATCTGGTGTTGAGAATAAAACTAACACAAAATACTTCAATGTCAGTGAAAAAGTATTTTGTCATGCAACACAAATTAGAACAAAAGGATAAAACAAGATAAAGTTTTATTGTAAAAATGTTCTTCTTCTTTTATCAATGTTCTTTGTGCGTATAATTGACTCGTCTGTGAAATAAAATTGTTAATAATTTTTATTCACTAAAATGACCTTGTATGACCTGACAATGATGATAATTTTAAGAAAGATCATCCTCATGATGACCGGGTGTCAGTGTCAATTGTAAGTCAAAACTTTTCCTTGGCTCATCAACATCAAACAACATTTAAGGTTGGATCATGTGTATGAAAATAATGATTATTTTCTTATTATTTTCAGGTGCAAGTTATCAATTACATCGAGCGAAAAGGAAAGGAAAGAAAAAATTTCTTTCTGTCATCTTCTGACATTCTCGAGTGAAAAGTCACTCGGTGTAATTTTCAACTTTGCCACAAGTTTGTCCAGACTTTTGGGTCGTCGTGTGTGATCTTTGATGATACTTTGACTTGTCTGTGTACAGAGAGAAGAGAGAAGAGAGAACAGTGAAGATGTAACTTGTGCAAGTTAAAGGCAGTCAGCAGTCAGTCAGTTCATGTCTTGAGCATCATTAGCAGGGCTGACTTTTCTCCATCCAATCAAAGTGTCTTTCACTATTTCTCTTGTGTGGATTTGAGTCTTTTTATCCTACTGGACCAAGTGGCTTGACTTTACTTCTCATCTTGTGTCTATCTTCTCCTCATTCTTTCTTTCATTCTCATCGACTGTCTCTTTCTCTTTTTAGCCCGTCGGTGGATCAAGAGTGCCAACACATCTATCCATGTGTGAATCTGTTTTATCTTTTTCTCCAACTTGCAGTGGCTGTAATCACATCCAGGATTTTCTTCTTTTTCCTTGCCTTCTTCTTTACCCCAATGAAGCACGTAATTATTAATTCAATTGACGATGACGATGTCGACTGGTTTAGTTAGAAAAAAATTTACAGCAAACATTGAACACAGTTAAAATTTCTTTGGCAGTTTTTAACGACATCACACTAAGGATAACGAGGGTAAAAGAAGAAAACATCATCATCATCATCTCATCGTCAGTGTTCACCATGTTGTTAAAAGAGACATCAATTGAATACGTTTGTGTTGTGAAGTTTGGGACACACCTTGTATATATGTGTGTATGTGGATGTGTCGCAAACAGCTAAATGAACAAAGAAAATGTTCTTTTCTTTTCACACCAAAGGCAAGTCCGTGGTACGGTAATAATTGGACAAAAAGATGAAGAAAAGAAAAGAAGAAAAAAAAATCAGCAGTTTGAACAGTATGTGAGCAGTTAACAACTCAATGGACAGAACAGAACAGTATTTTTCTCATTCACTTTTCACCGTCAGTCAAAGTGTGAAGGAGAAAAGAGCACAGACAAGGAAACAAGGAAACAGAGAGAAGAACGACAGGGAAGCTCAAAGGGAAAAATAGGAGAAAAAGGAAGAAAGAAAGAAAAAAAACGAGGAAAAGTCTTGGCCCTCTTTTCACTTGTGACTCAGCATGGGCTAGTGAAGTGCGTAGAATTTTCGGAAGTTCAAGTGAACAGCCAAAAGGAACACCAAATGACAAAGGTTTGCCTGGTGTAGGGAGCGACAGAGAGAAAGAGGGACATAGAAATAGAGAAATAGAGAAATAGGGAAAAAGAGAAAAAGAGGGAGTAGAGTAAACCAGCAGAGAGCAAAAGCCAGAGAGAAAGAAAAAAAAGAGGACCCACGAAATATTCGGTACAAAAGTGACTGAGTGAGGCACCGTTGACTCCCTTGTTTCCTTTTTTCCTCGTTCTCTTTCTCTTTCGGCTCTTTTTTTTCCTTCTTCTTCCTCTATTTCCTTCCTGGCCTGCATCACTAGACCAATATTCTTTTTCTCTTTCTCTCTCTTTCATCTTTGCCATTTTTTTCTTTTTCCTTTTTCCTCACTTTGTGTTTGTCGAACCAGTCGCGCCTTTCGCTTGGTTTCCTTGACGAATATTTGTGAACCTTTCAAGTGCAGGGTCAGTCAATTTACGTTGAGGGGTAGAATGAGTGAGAGAGAGAGAGAAGGAAGGAAAGAATGAGAAAAGAACAGGCATCATCGACACTAAAGAAAGAAAGAGAAAAATTCAACCAAATGAATCAGCCTGAATTTGCCCCTTTGTTAGAGTTTGACCTGATGAATGATGTTACTCATCTGGTCATCCGTTCAAAGTAAAAGTGAGAAAACAGGCACCAATAGTATTACCAAGCATCACCAGTACGGTTGAAGTCATCGATACGGATGACTGAATGTCCTGTGATCGACCCAGCTGTAGACTCAGAGGCTGCCCTTTGACCCAGTCCAATGACTTTCTCTTAGAACTATTGGCACCTTTTTGTAGTTACTCATGCAAATGACCAGTCAGTAAGGAAAAATTGTATCTGGACGTTGGGTCGGTCATTTTGGCTGTTACTACTTCGACTTCCTCTTTACTCGGACAAACAAATACAAAAGAAGGACACAACTCAATTGTCTATTAACAGGCACAACTGGGTGTACGCACACACACTCACACTCACACACACACATCGTCAGTCATTCACTCACATACAGAACTCGGATTAAATAGGACTCAGCTGCGAATTTACGAATAAGCCGAAAGAGCCAGAGGATTTTTTGTCGTCCCTTCATTGTTTCATTTCTTTACTTTGCTTTTCATTTTTCCTCCTCTCTGTTGACCATCAGCAGTAGTGCTGTTGTGTAAGCGCTGAAAAGTATTAGACTGGTAAATTGAACACCCAAACTTCGTCAATTTGCAGCACCAGGCAGAGAGAGAGAGAGAGAGAGAAGTGTAAAAGTATAAAAGTATAAAAGTAAAGTAAAGTAAAGAATAGAACCCACACTTTCTCTCTCTCTTTCTTTTACTCAGTCACTCATTCACCAACCTCCCTGAGTTTGCCTTTGTCACTCATAAAGACTCATTGCGTAACAAATGCAGCTACTTGGGCAAATGTAAAGCATGAACAGTTGCCGTCTACAGCTCAATTGATATGATCGAATTATAAAATTTAACAAGGAAAAATGTGAAGTGAGACAGAGAGAGAGAAAAGTTGAAGAACAGACATAGAGGATAAAGTGAAAGAGAAAGAAAAAGAAAAGACCCACTTGGTAACAGCTTGTGCGTGATTCCTTTCGTTTCAATTTCTCAAGCATCTCTTCTATTTTCTCTCTCTTTTTCTCTCCTTCTCTCAGCCCCTCTGCCATTCGGGTTGCTAGCCCGGTTCTTGATCAAATTTGACTGCCCCCTGCAACTGCTACTGGTTTTAAATCAAGTTAACAGTGGTCGGTTCTCTCTTTGTCTGTGTGTGTGTGTGAACTCAACTAATTTACACTCGTCGACTCTCCCTCAAATTCACCTGAATCTTTTTTCTTCTCTCTCTCTTGCACTCACATCTACTTGTAATTTTGGTGATTTAATCTCTTTTTTTTTACGAACAACTAGCTCACAACTAACTCACAACTAGCTACTGTGTAAGAGGCGCGAGACTTGAATTGGCGTAATAGAAGACTGTGAAATAAATGACCTTTTGCCTCTCTCTTTACACATTTGGGCAGTTTTGCTTTTTTTTCCTTTGCTTTTACTGAAATTAACCATTAAACATCAACTTCTCCTTCTTCTTCTTCTTTTTTCCTGCTTCTTTCATTTTCTACACTTGTAACAAGAAGGCAACAACAAGAAAGAACAAAATGGCGAAAGAAATTATTTCGCTTATACACTTTTCACAGTCACACTTTTAATTATTTGTCCTTGCACGTTTAAACACTTAAATTGTTCATTTACCATCATTTCAATGATTCATATACAAAGTCATTAGTTTACAACAAATCACATGAGACAGAGAGAAAAAATTGAAAATAAAGTAAGCGTATAAAACAGCCGGACAAGAAAGAAGAAGAAAAAGAAGAAGAAGAAAGAACACAAGATACACAACAGACTTAGAACAAAGTTACTTTTGTATAAGACCGACATTCTACATCCGACCATGGTACCAGATGTACAAATGTGTATCCTCTTTTTACCCTCTGTTACATCCTCTCTACAACATGGACAAGGATGAATACTTCGGTCAATGGTGAGGTCATTTGTTTAACTTGTTCAAGAGAACTGAGCAATTTACTCTTTTACTTGTCGCCTGTTTTTCTTCTTTCTTTTGTACATTTAAACTCACTCAATTCATTTTTCAGTGTCATTTTTATTTTTTTTACACATTTATTGTATTTGTACTTGGCAACCTTTGACTGTTTTCTAAATGCACTTACACAACAAACACATACACAAAAGTATCTTCAAGTATCTTTGTAACTTGTCCACGTCACTAGTGTCCTCTACCGGAAAACTTCATTTTCACCTATTTGAATGTATATTTCATCGTTTAATCTTTCTCTCCTTTTCTTCTTGAGTCATCTTCATCACAATTCATATGCAAAGTTACTTTTTTTTACCTTTTAATGAGCAAATTATATTTCATTCATTAAAGGAAAAATATATAATCTTTTCTTTGGTCAATGTGAATAAAATGCAAATAAACTGCATTGATGAAATCAAAGGTGTTATCAATTTCAATTTTCATTTCCTGTGTTCATTTTAATTGTCAAAATGATTGATTCATTTGATTGTATTAATTTTTTTCTATTGTTCATTACAGTGATATTTAAAGATTGTATGAATGTCATTACGTTTATTCAAACTACGTTCATTTGTCCCTTGATGCACAACAAGCAAGTATATGATGAGAGACATTTGAGTTGGTTTAAAATGTCTGTTGTCTCTGTTGGTTAGATCATTGGTTTCGGTTGATCAAAAAGACGCCAATGTTTTACTGTTCAAGTTGAGAAGAAAAGAAAAGAATACTGACCATTGGTGAGTAAATTAAAATTCACATGCAGGTACCATTAAAATACCTCCACCGGTCAGACGAGACTGATCACGGTATACAACAGTTACAATGGATTGGTCGTTATTGCTGCTGTCGTTGTTGTTGTTGTTTGCATCATTACCATGGTGAACCTGCATCTGATGGACAAGACATGAGCATTGTGGCCACGAAGGAGTGTCATAAATTACCAAGTGAAGAAGTCATCCTGGTCATGGTGGTCGTCCTTGCGGCCTTGTTTATTCTACATTAGGAAGTTTGTCTCTCTCTCTTTTTAATTTACCCGAACTACCAAGTGAAGGCATCCTTTGTCAAAGCGAGGCAGTATAGTTGATAAGATCAAAGTGTCACTTAGTGCGGGTTAACTTGAGAGCCAATAGAATTGTTTAAAAGAATATTCAAGTGTCACAGTGTAACGCAAACCGAAAAAAGCTTCTGCTTCTTTTTTTCGTGACTCCAGCAGATGGTTAGTGTTGATTATTGATCAACCACTGATTGTACTTTCAGCCCTGACTGACCTTTGCCTGTATGTTGAGTTGTTTTTTTCTCTCTCTTCGTCGGTGACTTTAAGTTATCGAATGTGCTCGTTGATTGAAGATTTGCCCTTTTTCTTTTCCTTCTTCTTCTTATGCCTGAATCACCTTGGAATTTGCCCCTGTTGGTCGTTGGGTTCATTTTTTTTCTTCTTCTTCTTCTTCTTCTTCTTTTTCCTTCTCTGTCTGTCATCCAAAACAGTCTTAACGATGTGCAGTTGCCGAGTGTCTTTTTGTCGGTTGACTGAACATCCGGATTGAAAAATCAACCACACAAAGAAAAGACACGAGTGTACATTGAAAGAGAAAAAAGGACCCAGGAGAGTGAAATGAAAGGAAAAAAAATATAGGGACGTAAAAAAGTGACCTCACAAATAAAGGAAAAGAAGAAAAAAAACGAAAGAAAGAAATAAAGTGATGCAGACAAGAACAAAGTTCACAGAATACAGAACCAAAGAATCACTGAACCAACGGACAAGGCAATGGTGGTGGTGGCGTAATACAGAATACAGAATACAGAATACAAAGTACAGAATGTTCACAACTGGTACGTATGTCTGCCTCACCGTGTATCCTAACAACCATCAACATCAGGAACAATTTATCTGCATTCAACCATTGACCATGGGTGAAGTTGATGGTGGACAATGTTAAATGCAATTGTACCCAAATTTCCAACTGACTGACCAAGTGCATAATCTGTTTTCCTCATTTTCTTTCATTCATTTCTCTGTTGGGTGACAATTGAACCATCAACTTGTGTACAATTCATCACCGACATACATTGACAATGGTCATGATGGCACATGACGATATTTCAAAAGACGCACTCTTTTTCAGACAAGTACATTCATTCATTCATTCATTCATTAATCCAATCACAGTCATTTGAATCGAACATCTAACAAGGTTTACACTATGTTTGAAAAGCAATGCCTAAATTAGATACTGTTAACGAGGATGATCATTAAAAATATTCTCTAATCATTTGCATCAATAAGAGTAGTTGTAGCTGTTGCTGATGTTGTTGTTGTTGTCATGATGATTATGATGATGACGAAATAGACAACATGAGGAACATTTTAACTTGGCATATACGTTGAACAAATTAGGTCAGTGGAAAAATTATGTATTGCACATCAGCCTGTCAGCCTTCATTAGGGGTAAATTGGGCAGCCAATTAAAGGACCACCATTGAAAATAGCAACATTCCTTATATCAAGGTTACTTTGGAACTTTTTTTTTTTCTTTTTGGGCAACATTTTACTTGAATTGACGTCGACAATCACTGACTGACTGATAAATGAATGAGCGATTATTCACTTGGTCAGTAAGTTAATGTTCGTAAGATGAGAGAGAGAGAGAGACAAGTCTGATGGAAGAAACTCATTTCACACACATTTACAGACATAGAGAAGATGTAGGAGACACAAAATAGCAGACACATGAAAATGGTGATGTTTATTGCATCACCATTGTCAGATAGATGAATCAGTGGGGTCATTTCGATTTTCATTTTCGCTTTACTGGTCCAAGTGAAGTCAAATAACCATCAGACAAGAAGAATATGACTTGCAATATGCATTGAACAGTTTAACAGCTCAACAGTGAAGTAGCCTTGTCCACATCAGATGGACATTTAGTGAGCGTAAAGTTCTTTTTCTATATATTTCTTTTTTCTTCTCTCTTTTTTGGCCTTAACGACCTGCGAATGCGAACTTACACATTACACAGTTGTACAGTGCACAGTAGGCACTTGAAGTACTTTTGTGTCTTTTTTTTCTTCTCTTTCTTTCTACTCTCTTGAAACTGGATCCGATGGTCCACTTATCACTGGCATCGCTCAGACTGCCACAGCCAAAAACAGGACACACACAAACTCACTTTTGGGCCCCATGAAAGATGCATCATTGAAACCAGTCGGGGTAGGACTGGCTGATGCTTTCTTTCTTCCTTTTTTTTCTCTCTTTTTCTCCTCGTTTTCTCTTTCATTCTTCCTGTGTCCAGTCAACTGAATTTTTTTTTGCGTCCCTGCAAACGGCTTTTCTCTCTCTCTGACTGTCTCATCATTAGGCACAAGAAACTTGCCCAGTCAAAAGGGAGATTGTGTGATGACCATTTAACTGTCATTCAATTGCTCGCTGGACATACAGGGGTAACTGGTCACTTTTTCACCAACCACTCCTTTCAACTGAATACAATGACTCGTACAATAGTGTACATGGACGGGTGACACACACTGTAATCCGTGTCAACTATTCACTGCCACCCAGTTGTCCACTCAGTTAACTGAAACGACTTAACTGTAATGACGATTTATTGTACATCATGCTTCAACTCATCGTAAACATGTCTCACACTGTTACCTGTGAAATTACTGTCCAACGATGGTCATTTCCACACCCGTTTTAACTCGTAAACTTGATCAAAGAATAAACTTTGATCAAACTTCATCTGTAAACCCGAAATTGACAAATTTGACGACTTTCAAAGGATACAAGTGACATGCATTTTGCAACTTTTACATTTGACACAAATTAAAGAGTAAAAAATCAACCGCAAGTAAATTAAACTTTATCAATTCAACATTTGACAAAAGAGCAAAACAATAGTCAGTTGATATGAATGAACCAGTTAATATTTCAGCTGAAATGTGATCATCATTGTTATATAGTGACATATGATCATAGTAACCATCTCTTCTCACGGGAAAGCAACTAGTTCAACCATTAGAACTTCTGTATGAGTGGACATTATAACATTTTATCGGATTAACTTGTTAGTCTTTGTCGGATGGTCAGTTCATCTCAGACTTGTGGCACTTGCAAGAAGTTGTAAAGGGGTGTCGGTGTGAAGAGTATATGCTGAGCTAGTAATAAGTGGAAATACGTGCAGAGGGGTCTAACATAGTCGAAACAGAGAGAGAAAGAGAGGAAAATAAGTGAAAGAAAAAAAATAGACGAAAGAGAGGAGGAAAAACAGGGTGAGGGTGACCGTTGAAAGAGCTCGATAATGAAACAACTGTCCATCACACAGCAAATACACACAGCCTGTACCGTGAATTGTGAGAATTGGAGGGGTCAAACATTGCCAGCTGGTGACTTGAGAAGAGAAGGAAAGAGAAAGAGAAGAGTGAAGGGTTCTTTTATGTACTATTGTTCTGTTACCCTTGTTGTCTCGTGTCAAACGGGACTCTTGAATGAACAAAACGTATGTACACGAGTTCTCATTGTAAGTGGATTGAAGGCCAGTCAGACAAAAACATAAAAGTGGCCCACGGTACCTTGCAAGTACTTTCAGTTTATGTATGTGTGTCTCATTTTGTCTTCTCTTGTTCTCATTGACACGACAAAATGTGACAAATGCAACATACTGTGAATGCATTACATTGACAGCAGCAAACTTTTACTATACTAATCAAGATACAGAAGACTTCTTCACCCTGTAGCATATTTTTTTATGCTCCTTGTTCTCTCTTGTCAATGTAAATCCACCAATCACAAACAAAAGGCTACTTTTTTGTTAAGTTTAACCGATTGATACCAGATTGCCTTTCATTTGTCAAATGTTGACTGTCATTTTGTTTTCTCTTTTTCTTTCTGTCTACGACAAGTTCATTTATTCAATTGACTGTTGAGAAGTTGTATGTCATCCTAAGCGCATTCACATCCATCCGTCTCATCCACATCATCCACATCATCCGCATCACTTAGATCTCCAGTGGTAAATTGCTCTTTATGACATTACACACGCTCAAGTTAACACATTCTTTGTTTCCAGACTATAGGACTAAAGAACAAACAAGAAGAAATCACTTGATGTCTTCATTGCACTCACACTAATAAATGTGCCATCAGTGATTACAATTAACGCCATCAAAGTGTGACACATCACCTTTTGGCCTGGATAGGTTTTCTTTGCCGTAGTGTGTGTTCACTTGGTGAATTATACCAAGAAAGATCTTCAGTCCAGGGTATAAGATGAAACTAACTGAAGATTCTTTCTTCTTCTTCTTCTTCTTTTTATCTTCTTTCCTTACTTTTTCACGCTTCACTCTCCATGCGAATCAATTAATCAAATGATATATGATTAAACAATTTTTCAGCTGCAATTGGAGGCTTGAACAAACTGACGGCCTCACACATACTCAAGTTGTCGTGTTTAATTACATCTTTAATATCAGTCGATAGTAAAGGAGAGAAAAAAATTTGACAAATTGATATTCATATCTGTCTGTGTCTGTCTGTGTTCTCAGTCTGTGTGTGTGAAAGTTTAATTTGCATTAAAGTTTCCTGCTTAACTTTACTTTGACTAATTTCGCATCCTCATCAATGTGTGCAACTTTGTTGTTCATCATTTACCGCGTAACAGGTTGTTTCAACCAATTTAACTGTCAAAAACAGTTGAATCCATAAAAATTCGACTAAAAGTTCAAACATAGTTTTTTATTTTTCTTTCTTTCTTCTTTCTCTCTCTCTCTCTCTCTGAGAATATATCTGTTGTAAGTTGTAATTTATGTTTTTAAAACATTTTGCCACAAGGGACAGAAAAGAACATATATTAAAAAAAATGTTACCAGAACTTTCAGTTAGTAAATTTTTTATATAAAAATTATAAAATGTTATTTTTTTTACTAAACTAAAAGAGGAAGGAAAAATTAATTTACTTTCATCATGCAAAATATTAAAAGGAAAGAAGAAGTGTGTAAAAGTGTATTTTCATTTGTCGGGGAAAAAATTTGAAAGAAAATTTCTCTTTTCAAAAAAAAGTCCATTTTGCAGTTTTGTGTGTTCAAATGATGAATTTGCGTAAAGTGAACCAATTGGTGATCAAAAAATGTCCTCAATTGTAGACTTTGAAGTTGACGGTCAAGTAGATTTGACGATGAGTGTATATGAATTAACAATGAGTTTCAGGTGAATGAAAATGTCTCTCTTGTCTTGTAAGTGTGAGAAAATTTATTTTTACTTCGTGAGAAAAAGGAAAAAAAAGATGATAGGAAGATTCATTCATCTCGCGACATCGGACACGGTGGTCTGTCTTATTCGCTCAGCGTGTTACATTTGATCCTTTGCCAATGAAATCCAACCGTGATAGTTGCAGTGGAAGAAAAAGTTAATTCTTTTTCACCAAGAAAAATGATTTCAGTTGAATCTTTTGTCACTTGATCGGTTTATTTTAATTTTCGAGATACTTTTTACTCAATTGTATCCAATGGATCATGATCAGGTAGAGATGAGTCGTTTTGTAAACAATATAACTTTAAATATCTATGAGAATTGATTAGATTGATCAATTTTTTGTTTCACTTGATCAGTTTGATGCTCAAGGTTGTTGTACTCGAAAAAGCAGATGGCTCCTGGTTTAGATGATTTACCGATGATGCCTAGTAACTGATGCGCATTCCACTTGTGGGTTGATTGGAATAACAAGGAAAGACATCAAGTTGTTATTATTACCACCTTACCAAATGAATCCAAGTTTTTCCATCATCCTTGGTCTAAGTATCCTTTTGTCTGTTTCAGCTGTTCAATTCAAGGACTGTGGAACTTCAGTCAAAGATGTTTCTTATACTGTTTCAGATTGTAAAGAATCAGATGAATTTTGTCCATTCAAAATTGGAACCAATGTTACCTTTGAATCAAACTTCCAGACGGTGAAACAACTCAATTCAGGTATCCTCAGAGTTTATGGTAAACTTGGACTGATTTCTTATCCTTTCAAGATGAATCCTAATCAAGCTTGTGGTAATTGGGGACTTGTTTGTCCAGCTGAAGTTGGATCTTATGAAAAGTTGAAAATAACTCTTCCAATACAAAAATACTACAAACCTGTCAGTGTAACTGTTCGATTAGAACTTTGGGATTCCAATGACCAACTCATCTGTACAAGTTTCCCAGCTAGAATCGTTGAATAATCATCAAGTAAACTTAATCAATTTTGTTCAAAGCAAACTTTTTCCTTCGTCATGATCGATGACATTTATAGATTGAAAATTGACATCGGCAGACAATGTTATATCAATTGTTACCCAAATGCAAATTATCCAGCACATTCAAATGATACCCTTCAAATGAATTCCTTATACAATGACATGATCATGAAATTCATCAAATGATGTACCTTTTCATTTGATCCTCACCATGGAGATGAAGAGGAAAAAAAAGTATTTCCTTAATTACATTGACTGTCAATTAGTCAGAAAAAAAATCATTTAATCATTGACAAAAGAAATAAAAGGACCCAACGAAATTCTAATTATCTAGTGGTATGAATGAAAAAAGAAAAATATTCAATGACGATGATGATGTGGGTATAGCAGATGTTAACCATCATCAGACAATATTGATGATGAATCATTGAACTCACTTACAACAATACAAGTAATTCAATGTAAACGACCATCATGTATGATGAGTTAGTCTGTTATTTTACTTTTAATTACACTGTTGATAAGGAAACAACATTTTAACAAAGACTCTAACTATTCAATAACAAAAAGAGAGAAAAAGAAAGAAAGAAAGAAAAGAAAAACACAAGTGAACTGAACTGAAGGACAAAGAAACAAATGTTCTGAGAATTTTTTTTATCTTGAAGAGACAGTAAAAAGAAAAAGTTGTGTAAAAAATTCTCTCACAAACATACAGATGGTCTATGAGTTGATGTTTTTTATTCGTCCCTTGATCCAGTGCAATGTAAACATAAAACGCACACGGCACAAGTATTAAGATTCTAGAACTTCAATTCGTACACACACACAGACATAGCTTTGATGTACCGTTTCTTCAGTCGTAAACTGGTGTGTACTTTAGTAGTAGTATTTTTTTCTCTTCTTTTTCTATGTTTTGTTCTTTGTACTGTTCATCCAAATTGACCGGCTGTTCACATCACCAACTCACGAATTCGCTGTCAAATGTCGAATTTATCTTCTTTGTTCTGGTTGTTCAGGTCATCAGTTGATCCTTGTCCTCAAGCAAATCAACGGATAAAGCGAACACACACACATACACAGACATTTCCACTCTCTCATCTTTATTTTTCTTGAGGATTTTTTACTTGATGCTGTAACAGCATACAACAGCGTGTCCTGTGGCCTCTCAGTTGACCTTTTACAAAAAAAGAAGAAAGAAGAACAAATCTCCTCACTCAATTGACAAAGGGTGTGATCACACGCAGGACACGTTTTGGATTTCACCTGATTGCTTGAGATGTTAGTTCGTAAAGTTTTTTATTTTATGCTTTGTCAGGACCATTTTTTACTCAAACAGACAAAAAGTTTGTCTCTTTATTTAACTTGAAAGGTAAATTCAGTGAATACATTTACCAGGATTGAAAGTGAGAAAGAAGAAAATAACAAAAGAACAGAAAAATAGGAAAAAGTGTAAGAAAATATTCCATTGTACAATTTTGTACAGTTATCAAATGACCGATCAACGGTGTGTTCTGTTAAATCACGTTATTCCTTATTCGATGTTTCATGTTGTTTCATGTTATTTGAAGAACAACAATCCATGTATCAAATGTACCATGGATCATCATCATTGTCTTCTTGTATAACAGACAATGGCAATAAGAAACAACCTGAACGTCATCATCTTCAAGTTAGATAATCGATAATCGAGTTAAGAAGTAACTCATCCGATTGAGCATTCTTTTATTCGATAAGTAAAGTGAAACATGTACCTGGTCTGTTCATCGTCTCATCTCAAATCGTTCTACATAAACATGAACATCGCTTTGAGGAATAAAGAATAACAAATGTAACAACATCAAGTATACATCCATTTTTGTTGTTGTTATTGAATTTATCAAAGAAAAGTATGGACAAATTTATTTAGTGTAAGTTGATGAACAGTTGCAAGTGGATTCAAGTTATCATTTCAAGAGGAAAAACCGAGTGGACTCTTAACGAAATCGAACAATTTCAAGTGTTCATCAATTGTCAGGTCCAAATGCTCAAGAACTTTTACCATTGCATCAATGTAAATGTGAACATGAACAAGACAATCACACTCATCTTCAACTCAGTTAGTTCAGTTGAAGTTTTTCCTTCAAGTTAAGTCATCACTGATTTCGATCAGACATACTGATTAATCTCATTTAACTTGGATGTTGCAAGTTCTACTGTTCATACTGTACCAAACGTGGTTATTCAGTTTCATTTGACCTCAAAGGTTGGATATTTCTCTTCCAAACACGTAAACAATGAAACCATCTTGGTTCTTCAGCTTACACAAATGATGCAATGTTTTACTGCTGGTCTAACCTTTGAAGAGGTTTGCCCAGGTCTTTTATCAGAACCAACTCACCTTCATTCGCTTCTACGTCGTGGTGTTCTATGTACAACAACATTGGTGCTTCTTCAATGCAAGACAGTAAAAGGCAAAAGGCAAAATGATGCAATTGCATGTTTTAGTGATTTTCGATCGAACAAAAGTGTTAGCTGCTGCTGTTGTTGGGCTCAGGTGTTCTAAAGGGCCGACAAGGGACCGATCGAGTTGACTCGATGTCTCATGTAACTAGCAATCTTGCATTATGACTCAGCCTGTTACTTTATTTTAATTGTTCCCTTCACAAGTAGACAAGGTGTTGACAACGATGATTATTTAATGAGAAAGAGAGGAGAGAGGAAAATAAATGAGAAAACACACAGATGGTCCATTGAAAAAAAAAGTAGCAGATCAATTTGTTTCAATTGGATGTAAATTGTGGTTTGTTTGCTCGAATTTTGCTGCTTCAAGTTGACAAAATCAATCACCATCTTGATGATTGTGGTTGTCGTTGTTATTCGAATAAGATGATCTCATCATCCCACTGAGTTGACATAACTTTAGTCAAAGATTTGAGACATTATTTTGATTGAATTCTTTGCTGTTGCAGTTTTTGTCGCTTTTTGAGTGCCAAACAATAGAAGATTAAAAAAATATCAAAAGCTTCGAATTAGTTCAAGTGCTGGATCATCTCCTTCCTAACAGGTGGACAATTAGGTCGATCTTTTCTCTTCAACTCGGACAAATGGGTAAGATCCAGCACTGGTACTGTCTTCACGGTGAGCCAGTCGTCGAAACACATTGGATCAAGTTCTTCATCATATGTTGATTGTCGATCGTCCATCTTCTTCAGAGTTTGTCGAGATAATTAGGTTTACATTTGTCAGAAGAAAATAGAATGACAAATGTTTCAAAAGATTTCGATTAAGTATAATAGTTGAGTTTGTTCAACTCGGAACTTACAGATGCAACAAGTTCTGTAAGTATTTTAATGTTGTTTGAAAAGTTTCATCATCATCATCATCATCATCAATAGTCATCTTGATAATGTACGGATAATAATAGTCGAGTTTGTTCATCAGTTGAAAGATCCATGCAAGAACAAATTAATCGTAAGACCTCGGATTCGGTATCAAAATGTTGGACAATTTAGCTTCAAGTGTCCTTTGCGGAATCGAAATCAAAACTTCTTCGACTAGACTCAAGTGTTGAATCTTCATCTTCCAAAAAGGCAAAAAATTTGTTCAACCCTTGTGGTACATCGACAAATACCGATAATTATATGTTGTACCATTTCACTACTGATAAAATGGTTGGTAAATCTGGTTCCAGTCGTTCATTGAAACAATTTTCCTTCATCATCAGTGACAAATACATTCAAAGTCAGGTCTTTACTCACCAATGACTAAAAAATGTCCAAACTTCCATTGGAAGAGGTCAACTAAGACCAAAATCATCCACTAGTCGACTTTGATGAGTCAGTTCGATGTTAACAGAAGATTTCCAAGATGATTTGTAGCATTATTTGCATTTGATCCAATGCTGTTGCAGTCATTGCTGACTTTTCATCAGCAGGCAGCTGAAGATAACCGACTGAACGATCAAATGGCAGGTTTAAGTGATTTTATATCAAATGAAAGGCAAAGGTAAACTCAGGTATGTGAAAAGGGCTGACGAGGGAGCAATCGACTTGCCTGGATGTTTCCTGTCGGTTGGGAGTGAATTGCAAAGAGTCATTTTTTCCAATCACATGCATCCGAGTCGATTACGCAATGACTACAGTGTAATTGTTTTCTCAGGCAATGTTAAAAAAAGTGTCTGATGAATCATCTGATCGTGAAACAGCCAATCAAGTGATCGCTGAGAAACAATCACCATGTCCATCACCGACGGAAGGACAAGTAACAGCGTGGATCGATTTTTGTATCTATGTGCATCTTTTATCTCGATGCTGGTGAAAAGAACATTTCCCCTGCATCCTCATCCTCATCCTCACCCTCACCAACACACACGCACACACACATACACATTGGAAGGTTGAGTTAAAGCTTCACTTGGTGTGAAGTCTGGGGGTGGTTGAGTTCAGTCCATCAGTTATTAATGGGCCGCATATGATGAACATTTGCCATCTCCTTCGCCTTTGGGATCCATTGGCGATTTTGCTCTATTCAGTAAATTCTTTGTGTTATTTCTTTGGGTAAGTTTTATTTTTTTGCTTCAATGAATCCCTCAACTAGTCACAAGTCACAGTGGCAAGTTGATCAAATGTGACTGGTGGTCTCATTGGGACAGCAACATCAGTAACTGTAACAGCAGAACAGAACTGTTACTGTTCACTCATCGGCCTTCCACTTGTTCAACAGCAGTAGCCAAAAAGCAGTTGAATCTCACGTCCAAATTGAAGTACTAGTCTTTGGATCCATTGTTACCATAACTCGTAGAACTGTTCTTACTGTTTTCTATTCTTCATCCTGCAAGTACTTTTATTTTTGTTCTCTTTTTTCCTTTGCTTCTTCAGTTCGCTACAAAATACTACTAGTACTGTCACTGGCAGATTGTAAGGATAATTGCAACATGTAACTAATGTGACTGATGTAAGTCATCGTCAAAGTATAGATAAAAAAAAGTAAATCAAGGTAAACAAAGTGGTCGGTTGAGTTGTTAACTCAACTTGTTGTGTTAACTCTTTTGTTTGTTCAGCATTCTTTGTTTGCATTCATCTTGGTAACATATCGTCAGATGATTTTGTTTGTCAGGATGATGTTTATTTAAAGTTTCTAATTATAACGCAAGCAAGATCAAAGTAAACAAAGAATTCAGTCAGTCAGTATTGTTTAGTTGATTTGATGTAAATTGTTAAAATGTGTGTATGAATCTATATCTTGATGTGAACCTGTGAGTGATATAAGGATGTTGAAAAGGAAAGATAATTCACTTCTTACTGATGCAATGTAGATGAATGTCCAGTAAAAAGGTATCTGAAGATGAATAAAATGAAAGGAAAGAAGAAGAAAAAAAATGACTGAAACCTTTAACAGGTTGAGTGATTGGATGAATAAACTGACGGCAGTGAAATTGATGCCCTTTTCTTTGTTCGTATTCTTTTTTTTCCTTCATCTTTTTTTTCTTCAGTGCAAGGGTGGTCATGAGAGTTGGTGTATGCAAAGTAACATTTGACATGACCGATCATACATGTATATGTTCCCGAAGGGGGAAAAAGGGAAAAAAAGAGGAGCCAAGGATGTAGCAAGATGAGGAAGAAAAAAAAAGTAAAAGGAAGAAAAAAAGCTGTCAACGATCCTCAAATGCCGGTCAATGGATGGATCATCGATACGCCGAAAAAAGAAAGAGAAAGAGAGAGGATCCTCCTACAGCAGCTGCTACACAATTTGATGTGTTTCACAAGCTGTTTCTATTGTATTCTTTGCTTCTTCCTGTCTCTTGTATATGTGTGTGTGTGTTCCACCTCTACTGGTAAGAGAGACTTTTTTTTTTCTGGTCGCTCAAACTTTCACTCGTGTACATTTTACATGGATAACTTGTTTAACTGGTCACACAGAGCATCATCATTCAGTTAGTTCAACTTGTAACTTTAAGGTCTCCAGGTACACATTTTCCAACTCTTCCAAGTCAATTCAATCAGTTCATCGTGTTACATTTTTTTCCTCTCTCTTTCTTCTTCTTATCATTGTGTTATTTATTTTTAACTTTACCCATAAAATGAATCATCATCGTTTCACTTGACTTGTTTTAGGACTGAGTGAGTGAGTGACCAAGAAGATTAAACTTATTATTGGATATCAAATCATTTGGAAAAAAACTGGGACAATTGTCACAACTTGTGTGTGAATTATTATTACTTTTCAATATGTTACATGTAAAACATGTATGTGTGTGCATCAATCCATTTGAGTCAATTGATTGTAAAGAATGTTATACACATAAGATTGAACATGTTGACCACTTCCTACTGTTAGTCGTGGTCATTATTGAACCCATGGAAGGAACAAGTTCGTTTTATCTTCCTTTGTGAGTCACACGTTGAAATGTCCAACTGTTTACCAGTTTCCTTTACTACTAGTACCAATGAGTCACACAACACAACACACTAACAGTAACAGTAACATTACAACGCGTGTCCATGTTCATTGTTCGTGAATGTCCATGTCGTGAATGGTACAATGTGTTCATTCATCGCCAAACCCAAGTCACATTGTTTGCATATTTCATATTGTGTCAACATAATTCTCTCTCTCTTTCCTTGCAATACTTAATTGTACTTCATTCTGTTCATTCTTTACTTTATCCATAAATCGATTAATTCATTTCACTCGATTGATTTAATAATTATGTGAATATTTCAAATACCATATATTTGTTCAAGTGTATTCGGTACAAGAGGAACAACAGCATAAATATTAAGCCACAATCAAGAACAATTGATTTAATAATAAAAATGTGAAATAACATACAATAGAAGACTTATGACTCAACAGGATGAAATTTTACATCATCATCATCATCATCATCATGACCATCATCATCACTACACTGTCCAGTGTAAATACAAATTGATCTTGTAAACATTTTCCATGTTAACATCAAGTATGAGGTAAATTGTAAGTCTAATAGTTTACTGTTGTTGCTGTTGTTTTACTGTAACATATAAATGGTCACAAGGATGACTGAACATCCTACACTTGTATTTAGGAACACGAACAGTTTGACCAGTGAGTAAACAGTGTTCAAAGAATTAAGAAGATGGAAGAAGACACACAGACACAGAGACACAGAGAGAAAGAGAAGTGTTCTGATGCATCAACAACATGTTCACTTTGTCCTAATGTCCAATAAATGCGGAGGAGGGAAAAGTGAACAGGGTGAAATGAATGTTGACCAGCAGGATTCCAGTGGATCATTAAACACATCCCTCTTTCTTTCTGTTCTTTCTGTTCTTTTTTCCCTCTTTTCCCTCTTTCCCTCTTTGCCTGTTTCTTTCTATTTCACCCTGTAATTGGCAATGTGAGTGACTCATTGATCAGAACTGTCTGTTCAACCAACTTCACTCTAAGGGTAACACATAGGTGATTTTTCATGTGCAACTTGGTCAGTCTATGTGTCACTTGTGACTTTTACTCCTCCATTTCCTGTTCAGACTTGGACACAAGTGAACAAGTGAACAAGTGCATCATCAACAACTGCATCACAACTTGTCTATACTTTCAAATCACTTGTGACTCATTGACAATCAAAGTATAATGTCATTACTTGTTTCATCCGATTTTGTAATTTACTAGCGACAAAAAGTTTCATCAATATTTCATTATCATCTGTAACATTGTCTTTACTTTGCGCTGTTTTTCAATGTACAGTGGAAAGATGTATGAAAAGAAATCTGATTAAAATTCATCCTGTAAATTGCCTGAGGCGTTGTTAAGTAGACAAGTGACACAGTGGTTGCATTTTAAACTTTCTAACCAGACCGATGAAAGTATTTTTTTTCTCTTTGTCTGTTTTTATCTTATTTTTTTTTCCTCTTCCCTTAGTACATTCTGTGTAAATTGCAAAAGTGGTCCAACCAGTCGTATGTGACAGTGTGAGTGTGAAAAGAAGAAAAAAAGAGGATACAAATCAAATGCAGGTGAATCAACAACATCCGGTCTTAAGTTGAATGTAATTAACTTAAGTAACTTTTGCCGACTCAAACAGACAAACACATATACGAAGTGAGAGTCAATTCATTGCTTAATCTTATCCTTATTTGGTTGTGTGTAGGTAAAAATTGTATCTTGTGAGTGGTCAGAAAGAACTTCGTGACTCATTTGACTCAGTCACACTGACTAATGTATCCAGCTGTTTTTAAATGTCAAATGAACTTTCTTTTTTATCTCTCTTTTTTTCCATTATTCTGTTTAATTACAATTCGTTAGTAAGAAAGAAAGGAAAGAAAGAAAAAAAAAAGTTACTCTCTCAATGTATAAAGTAGCTTGACAATGTATAAAAGTTCATTTGTTCAGTTGTTCGATGATGAAGATAAATGTTGAACATTTTTTTTGTTACTGACAAAAAATTAACTAATATATAAACACTCAAGGTGAAAAAAGTGTTCTTTATCAAATGATTTAATTAATTGAGTGTAGATATTATTAATTTTTTCCCTCTTTTTTTCAAAGTAAAACTGGTAACATTGACAAACTTAGTAAAATACACCAGCTGGTGAGTTAATAAATGACCTTACAAGGTTTTTTTTTCATTTAACCACATATTGGTCAAGTGATTTAGTTAACAGTTAAGTAAATTGAAAAAGTGTTACTCATTAACTTGAGCTTCAATTGAAGGGAGGACCTTTCAAGTGTGATCAATTCATGTGATTATTCATTTTCAACTGAATTGAGTAAAATTGTTTTTCTTTTTTCTTTGCAAATTGACTCTTCGTGAGCATCTGCATTTAACAATTTAACTGTACAATTTAAATGGTTGTGAAAAAAGTAATTTTGTTTTTTTTTGGTCAACAACAGATAAACTAATTTAAACTGTGCCATTCAGTGCAAGTGTTACACCATCAAGGTGATTGTAGAATAGAACACATTGTTTTCCTCTTTTCTTTTTTTCGAGTCCTTGAATTTTGATTAATCACGTTTCATTAGTTCACGTACTTTGCTTGTATGTATCAATTTTAACTGTTGATAATTAAGCCACTGACACTTGGATGGATACATGTTGATGATAACTGATTCACTTGACCAAATAAATCAAATGGGTGACTTTTCAATGACAAACAAACCAATTGATTACTTCATCAAGGACAATTCAAACAAGATCACCTTGTTGTTGACGGACTGTAAATTTATTCATCAATTCAAGTGATATACATGACGTGTCTTCAATCGGTTGATTGGAATGTGCTCATTTTGTTGTTTGTTATTTAAGGAAAAAAACAAAAGCATAGGTTTTACACAAAGATAAACTGACAAACAGGATGTTATTAAATTATCATGAAGACTCTTTCATCCTGAAAATAACCATATCGGAATTGATTTCATAACAAATCAGGGTAGATAAATAACAAGGTAGTTGCAGACAGTCACATTCTTCTCTGGCTGGGCAGATTCAAATGAGGTGTCTTCATTTCAAGTGAGGACACCAGAAGGATCGATGGATCATTCATCTGATGGATATGACTTCACGAATATCGTCCAACTTTCGCTCAATCGCTGCTTGGTGAGTCCGATCATTTAAGATCAGTCATTTTGCCATGATTAACAACCAGCTAATGACAATAGTTTTATTTTTTTCAGTTTCATCGTAAGTCCTCGTATTCGGTATCAAAAAGTTGGACCTGGAAGTTTGCAATCATTTGTTGTTTTGTCCAAATCAAAACAGCTTCGAACTGGTTCAAGTTTTAGATTATTTTCTCCCGAACATGTGGACAAGAAAGTTCTTTCTTCTTCTTCAATTCGCATGAATGGACAAGATGCAGCATCGGTACTTTCTTCTCGGTGAGCCCAGCTTCGAATGAAATTGGTTCAAGTTCTTCGTGTTGATCACTTTTTCTCGTCGATTCTCCTTCGATTTTGGAGAGAACAATTGAGTTTATCTACAGCACAAAAAATCTAAATATCGTGTCTTCTAGTGAAGCCATTGCCGAATTTTATGGAACATTCTCATTCCTATAAATACAAGTCCTACATTCATCTGATTAAATGAGAAAGATCATTTATAATTCTCATCATATTATCAAGAGTGCCAACCTACGATCAGTAACAGCCGAATTTTTTATTGAGCTGAAAGATCGATGGAAGAATATCATCATCGCATCCCTCGAATTCGTTATCAAAATGGTGGAAAAGACAGTTTCCAGTGTTCTTCTTCGCATTCAAATGAAAACATCTTCGACTTTGCTCAAGCATTGAATGTTTTTCTTCTAAAAAAGTGAAAAATCAGCTCAACCCTTGCTTGAGTACAACGACAAATACCGATACATCCATGTTTTACCGTTTTCCTATCGATAAGATGGTAGATAAATTTGGTTCCAACGTTAATTGAGGCAATTCTTCTTCATCATTGATGACAAGTTTATTTTAAGTCGGTCAATTGCCTTAAAATAGGCTACACATTTTCAAGTTTCCATTGGAAGTGACAATTAAATCCAAGATCATCTTCTAGTCGACTATGATGTTTCAAATCGATGTCGACAAATGATTTCCAAGATGATTTGAACTATTAATTGCATTGAGTTCTATGCAGTAGCAATCTTTGCTGCTTTTTGAGTGCCAGGCAGTTGAAGAAAAAAGATTAAACCATGTGATTACAGGTTTAAATGATTTTATATCCAATAAAAGTGTTTCTAAGTCAAAGATGAACTTTAATGTTAGAGCGAAGTTATCTCGAGTTACTTCGATGTCTTGTGTAAACCGCTATTGTGCTCAATCAAGTCATCACCAGTGACTGTTGATCATCAATGAGTGGATAAGTGTCACTAAATCGTTCAATTAATGATTTGTCCAAGCTTGACAAGTGAGATGAATTGGCTGATCGTGACTTTGCTGTCGGTTGGAAGAGAAAAATTAAGGTTATCACTTGCAATCTCATTAATAGCTCGCAGGTGTTTTCAAGTGTTCTTTCATTGTACAAGTGCTCAACTGAATCAAGTGAACTAAGAAACAACTGAACAACACACATTAATTATCTTTTCATCCCTATTCTTGGATCAACTTGAATCAACTGTTACCCGTCAACAGTAATTAATTCAAACATCAGTAAAAATGTCTTTCTCATTTCAATTGATCACTAACATCATGTTAACCAACAATTGATTATCTATACACTCATCAACTATTTCACTTGAAAGTAAACTAATAATTAAATTAAATCAAATTAAAAGAAGCAAAAAAAAAGTTGTTTCAGTAGCGTGTAAATTATACAATTTTTTCCTTGTTCAAGTTAAGTTAAGTTAAGTTAAATTAAATTCAGAGTAAATTGAAAATTACACAACATGAAGGTGATAAAAATGAACAAATTGGATCAAATAAGTTTAAAACTTATACTACTGATTTCTTTCTTTCTTTTTTTTCTCGCTGGGTTATACGGATGCATTTTAATCATCATCATCATCATGATGGTAAATTAAGTGAAAGGGTGCAATTGAATTGATTTGATCTGTAGAATAAAGTAAAATACGTAGTAACTCACGCACTGATGGTTTGATTTGAGTGCAACATCAGTAGCATAATTGTGATTTACATCAGGTTTATTTGGCCAGATGTCAGAGATGCAAATCATAAACAGGCAAGTAACATTAACATCAAGTGAATCGGCTTCTGAATTACCTGTCTTCAAAGAACAGGTGCACATTCAACATCATCAGTAGCAGTAACAAGAAGAAGAAATATAAAGAATGAAAGAAAGAAATATTCAAGTAGAAGTTAATGAGGCTTCAGTCCAATTTTCACTTCTGTGGTGATTGCAATCTTCTTCTCCTTTTTTTCTTTTTCTTTTATTTTCTGATGTAATCTACTGATGGTGCAGGAAATAGAATAACATTTTTTTCCTTTCTTGAGAAATTCACCATGAAACCAGTACACATTTTGAATTTTCTCATGACTCATGATAACCAAGATTGGTCATTTAACCTTTAACACAAAAAAATAGACAACATGTGAAAGTTTTCAACAAACTTTCAACAAGTAACAGGTAACAATCAACTTTGACAAAGAAGAAAACTTAAACTTACAAGTATACAAGTATACAAGTGGCATCTGTCAGTGTTGATGAAATAGTTTGATGTCTGATGAAGTTTTTACTTTGACCAGTTAACTTCAAACACACAAGACAAACAAGAAAAACACAGAAGGTTGATAAGGATACATTTTGAATTTTTTTTTCCCAGAAGTTTACTCAAGGATGCCAATGATGTCAACGACGACGACGACCAAGAGGACAATTAGTGAGTCAAGTTAATCAGCAGTCATTTACCAATGGTTAGTAATTTGAATATGAATAGCATCATTCAGTGTAACCAGTGGACAGAGAAAAGGAAAAAATTCTTCACCTTAATGAGTACTTTTGTGTGTCTCTGTTCTTTTCACTTTGAATTTTTGTATGTGAGTGAGAATTAGAATGACTAAATAAGTGAAAAAGATGCTAGGTAACTTGTTCAAGATGAAAGTGAGTCAATTTATTCAACTTTCAGTGAGTCGATGTAAGTATTAATCATCAAAGATAAAGGTAATACACGAATTTACATAATTAACATGAATATGTTGCTAGTTGTAAATGAAATTACAGAATTTCACCGAAACTTTGTTAACGACTAGGATGCAATTGCAATTGCAAACTTTTTAGTGAGTATGAAAATGAGTAAGATGAGAATGAGCGAGTAAAATAGGTACAAAGAGCACCCAAAGTCGGTGAAGTCGGTGAAATCGGTCAAGTCCATCAAGTCCATCAAGTCGGTTTGAACTTTCATGGCGGTCATGAGGGTTGGTCAATGTGTCTTTGATTGTAGGCCTCAACAAGTCAAAATATATTTGCATTGATAATTTTTCTACTTGCACACAGTTGTTGTTGCTTTCTCTCTCTGTAGGTTAACAAGTGATGAGTCAGTAAATTTGCTTCAACTTGTACATCTACCGATGGTGAAAATCGTGCTTATTTTCTAATTACAAATCAACTCGTTTTACTTTGAAAACACATTTGCATTGAGCTTCAATAAAGGGAAGAACAAAAAATTCTTTTAGTATCTTCGGCACGTTTTTCTTTCTTTTCTACAAAATTTGTCGCATTCGTGTGATAAACAAGCAGCAGTAAACTTTACAACAATCAAGATGATTCTTACCATGTGTTGTTGTTGTTGTGTTGTTTTGCTGTCGTTGTGGTAGTTGATCTTTACAATTGAGTGTCATTTGAATTGTTGTGACAATTGTTCATGGTATCGATGCAATATTTGTCATTCAAGTTAAACCAAGTGTTCAATGTTACTTTGGGTGTTGTATGTTCTGTCGTCAACATCTGTCTGTGACTTGCATGTCAATTGTCGACTCAATGGCACAGTATTACAAGAGAACAAGTAAAAGAACTTTTCAACAGCATCTTTTTGTCCATGTTTTAAACTCAAGTATAAAGTTTCGAGTGTATCAAAGAGTAAACTTTCATCTTCATCCTTTCTTCAAAAGATACTTCAAGGTATCATAAAAGTTTACATTACTTTTAGTTCTTTCTGTTCTTTTTGTAACTCTTTTACTCTTTCAGTGTAATTATTATATATATAAAATTTGTTCTATTCACTTTTAATTCACTTGACTGAACTTTAACTCATTTGCACATTGTACAATGGTATAAAACTTGTATGACAGGAAATGCTTAAGGCTAAACTTCCGGTCTTGTATATTCACTTTCTTTCAACCGCCTTAAGGGCATAACCAGTGGGGGCCAAGTGAAGGGAGACACACATACACACACATACATTTACACACACAGACATAGAAACAGACACAAAAGTTCATTTTGTCCGATGTATTCTAAAGAATTAACATCAACTTGAGTCTTTTCGTGTTGAAACAGCACGAATGTAAATGCAAATGAACATCTGTATTCTGTTGAAATTATCTTCTATTGCTCACAAGTACATTCGGTGCTTTTTTTATATATGTGTGTGCATCTTGAGTCATTGTGTTAACTGTAACAGTGTGAAGGAAAACAAGAATTGTAAGTAAAAAGAAACTGCTTCAACTAAAAGAAATTTCATCAACAAAACTCATGGCGTCATCTTTCGTTCTGATCTTGCAAATGTAAAGAAAGGTGAAAGAAAAAAGACAATTAACTTGGTTATTTCTTCAATCTCATACTTTATTCTTGGTAAAATTGTGCCGAATTCTTTCTCCTCCTCATGTATGTTTGTCTCTCACCCAGCAACACACAAATGACTTTGACAAGCCTGCAATTCGACAAGTCAATAGAAATACCAAGACATTGGATATTCCTATAAAATCACTAAAGTCAACTGTATAAAGCATAAAAGTTCTTTCTTACATCGTGTCCAACAGTACTTGTACTTGTGTACTTAAGTACACTTTTATTACAACCCGAAAAATGTGTGCAATTTAACTTCGATTTAAACTTCGAGAAGAAATAAAAAAAGAACCAAAGCATCTGGTGAGTAAAAGAACAAAGTCCAAGTTGAGGAAAATTCTTCAAACAAACTGAAGTAAAGTAAAGAGAAGAACAAAACAGAACAGAACAGAACAGAAAAGAATAGAACAGGAAAGTACCAGTAAGAAGAAGAAGACAAAAACTAAGTGAGCATGTTACATGTTAGAACAGTTCTTTCGGTTGAAATACAAGAACACTTTGGTTGTTTGATAGATTCATTTCTTCTAATAATTTTCGATGAAAATACAAAACAATTCAGTCTTTATGATCAAAGTTAAGGTGAAAGTGAAACTTGGATGAAGAAGATGCTTTAATTTTTCAACACAGACACACGCATAGAACAACACACAGAACATAAACACAAAGAACCTTTTGTGGTGTTTTTTTTGTTGCTTTTTTCATCTGGGTCTTAAGGTAGCAAAGCGTGAGACAAAAGAATGAAAGAAGAGGATTGACTGTTGAATCCTCAACTGAGAGGTGAAAAAAACCTGCATTTGGTCGACAAAGGTGAGTAGAAAGATGAAAGATGAGGAAGGAAACGACAAAGATCGAGTCACAGGGAAAAAGAAGCATCAGAACAAAAGAAGAAAAAAAAACCTTAAATGTGTGACAGTGAGTGTCGATCGACTTGAAAGAACTTTTTTTTCCTGCTTCTTTTTCTTTTCAACATGTGAAATAAAAACAGTTGAACAGTTGAACAGTTGAATCTCAGTGACAGACAAAGTCGACAAATCAGTCAAAAGGGATGAAACGGATAAAAAGGAAGAAGAGGAGAAAAAAAATGCGTCAAGAAAAGAACAAAAAAGACAAAAAAATCACCAGGCAAAGTGAAAAATAACAATCCAAGGCAAAAGTTACACTTTATGTCACATCACTTGACAAACAGTGAAAGAAAAAGAAAATACAAACTCATCGACTGTGAGTGTACTTCGGTACATTTCAAAGTTCAAAGTCGACTTTACAGCCGAACAGTTACAAGAAGAAGAAAATTTAAAGTTCTTTCATCTGTTCTATTTAACTTTTTCTCCTTTTTCGTACATCCAACATGACGCGTGTAATAATTTAAACCTGTTGTGAAGTAACAATCAAGTCAATTTGTGCATCTGTTCCAATTTATACAACTAAACTGAGTATCTTACGAGTTAACACTTAGAAAGGAAAACTTACAATTTTATAATCATCTTGACGTGTTAAAATGAAACACGTGAGTTTATTTTACACTTCATTTTGCATTTTAGTGTAAATTCAATAGAACTATTATATGATAAATATTCACATCTCGTATTTTTTGGCAATCAATTTCGATATTGTATCATGAGGGATATTTTTAAACTGACAAATATTCATAATGTTGTCACTTTGAGTACTTGTCATGATGATGTATTTATCCAAAGAACAATTGGCTCAAGATTTTTTCAATACATTGTTCAACATGTGACCAGTTGTACGTAAGAAGAAGCTTCAGTGAACAATGAAACACAATCATTATGCCATCCTAGGTCATCATTGCTTTCAAAATAGCAGTTCGAGACTTTGCCGTTAAAAAAAACCTTATTTATGGCAGTCAAATCAGTCCAAGGTTTCATTTCACCTCCCACAGTTGACTTGAACACAAGTGTGTATTTTGAGTAAGTTATCTTTTGTCCAACTGATCAAATGGATGATCGAATTCAACCCAACAAATATAACAGCAACAACAGTAAAAGACAAAAGTTTCAACATGAAAGAAACATCAACGACAACAGTTGTCCAAGTGATTGGTCAGAACAGTTTGCTGGATCATCCAGTAATTTACAGATGACCGATGAAAAATCAAATTCATGCATATTTACCAATGAAAGTCAATCACAATCATCTAGAGACATTGATCCACCTTGGCCAGTGTCAGAAAAGGCATCAAATTTATTGGCAGAACTGAGATCTTTCTTGGAGACCAGTAGTCAATTTCGTCGAAAGTCAATATATTTAGATGCTCACTTGGTTGATTGGTTGCTTGAATCAGATGGAAAATTATCAAGTCAACAACTTGATTCTTCCCTCAAGTCAGAACTTTGCTCTTTCCTCACGATAACCAATCGATTTCGTCATTTATCTTTGGATTTTGATTCACAGTACGTAAGTTGGTTGGTCAGACCAGATGATTTACACAAAGAAGGCAAATCAGTTGACCGATCTAATAAGAAGTAACCGATCGAAGAGTACAACTTATGTGTCAACAACTTATCCCGACTATTTGAGAGTATGTATGGAATTCATTTATAAGTTTGTAATTTGATTTTGTGCCTGTGTCTGTTCATTGTGAATGTAGAAACTACCAATAAAGTCGATTGATTTATTTGTTCTGTCAAAAGTTCTATCCTACATGTGTTATGAATGATTGTGAAGTGATCATATGCAACAAATTGAAAACAAGGTTAAACACGTGTCTGCGTACATAACACTTGAAAGACCATTGTAAGAAATAAAAGAGAATAATCGACATCGTAATTTACTTCGGATGCAATTAAATTGTTTTTCAACTAGAACACTTTGAAATTCAACAGACCGACAGATTATTATATTCAGGTGAAGATTGTAATGTAACAATTAAACTTCTTTTTTGTTCATAAAAACACGTTTTTCCTTGAAGTATAAAATGTAGAGGATTCGTTTGAAGTTTCAAAGACCAAGAGTACAGAATAAAGTTGTCTTTTGTCATCGAATTTGCCATCTTACACATTGAACTTGACGGCCTCTTACACACTTCAATTGAAGTTGTAACGTACATTTCGTTCCCCTCTCCAAATGATGGAAGCTTTTTTCTTCTTTCACAAGTCTCAACAAAGTTGCTTCACTTCAATTCACCCCTGACACAGACACGAGCCGACAAAAGCAGACAAAGAGACTTTCAAAGACTTAGTGTGGGTGAACTGTGATCACTTGCAGTACTTTTTTTTCATCCTTTGTCCCTTCTTTTGTTTTGTTACTTCAGCCTCCCCTCTTTTTCTCTCTTTTCTTCTCTTTCCTCAACTTCTCAAGTTGTGCCCTCTGTTCTCATGTCCAAAAGTTCTAATCTTTCAATGGTCTAATGTTTGAACCTTGTAACTGTCATTCGCATCGTGCCTACTTTTTCCATTGAAACTTTGGCGAACAATTGTTTATCAAAGTGCATTTACTGATTATCGAATCAGTGAACACATCATCCCATCACAAAGTGAAAGAAAAAGCAAAGAACAAATTCAACAACAAGGATTAAGTAAGAACGGTGACATCTTCACCGATCAAAGTGTTACCCAGTAAAATGTTGATAGATTTGTACGATTGGACAATGAAAAAGAACTAAACATACACACACACACACAGGTGTTATTCATTGTCCATCAGTGTATCAGTTAACTGTTGTCACAAAAGTCATTGAAGACATTGTCAAAGTGTCTGACAATGCTGATATTGTTATTATAGTGCAACTTGGTACAACAATTTACGATAGACAAACAACATATTACGAGTGAAGATATTTTGTTATTTTCTCGGATACAACAACAACAACAAGAACAATTGGTCAACATTTATAGCCTGTTCTTTATGAGAATGCAAGTTGTATTATTTGTCTCATTGTCTTTCTTTGACCTCATTCACCACGTCTTTATTCTTTGCGTATGAGAATGACAAAGTAAAGGATGGAAAAAGGAAAATACATAAAAACAAGTGACAGGTTGTGCTTGTTGATCAATTTGTCAAGTTAAATTTATTCAAGTGAATATTGTTTGAGTAGAAGGAAGAAGAGGAAAAATAAAACAAGTAAATGATTCACCTAGATTTAGGGAAGAATTTGTTGTAATTGGATGATGACATCACATGTGTATGTCTCACATCCTGGGCCAACAAAGTATCACTGGTAATAAGACAAAAGGACAAAAGAACGATGATGCAAGTGAAACTAAAGAAAAGGAGAATTGAACTAACTGCACCATGTGATGATTATATTACCCAAAGCAGGACAAAATTGCTTCTCCTTCTTTGGACAAATAAATGGATGAGTGCAATAGTCGGATGGATGGATAAATTAGATACCATGTTACAGGATGACACAGTGAACAAGTATACAGTAGAATATGCTATAATATAGTAAAATAGGAAAAAGGAAAAGTCATACGCACTAAAGAGAATATATCTGGATAGCTAGAAGCATCGACACAAATTCTTCTTCTTGTGCACATTTTTGCTGTGTCAGTCAATTGGTGTCTGAAAATTGTTCCTTGGGTGAGAGTCAAATGACGACTGATCATTTGCAATCTAAAAACCATGGCATCATTGGACTACCATCAAATTAAGCAGACAGCATGGAGGGAGAAGAAGAAGAAGAAGAAGATGGAGAGGATGAACTAAGGCCATTTGACACACACACAAGTCAACATTTGACAGATGGTTGCGTGAGTAAATGTAAATTGAAAATTCGATTGGTGGCGGGTGAAAGTGACACTTGACGGTCGGTCAGATGATGCAAAGAGCAGACTGTAAAGTGGAAAATCTGATACATACACACAGACACAGAGAGAAGAAGACTAAGTAACACTGAGGGGAGAAAGAAGATCAATAGAAAATTTCCGTGTGTATTGAGATTGAGATCGATTTACCCACAGAACATTCTTGTATAGGAGAAAATGTAATGATGATACTGAGGTGTGTTTGAAAAGATGATGATGACCGCACAAACTAATTAATCGAAAGAAGAACCAAATGCCTTTGACATAACTCTCTTAAAGTTAAAAGGTAAAAGAAGGAACATTTCATCGGCTTTGTGTGTACCAAGTAAATTAACCCATCCATGTTACACAGAAAGTAAAGGAATAAATTATCAAACTTAAATCCAAGTAAATCCATCGACGT
Source organism: Hemileia vastatrix (assembly GCA_030280995.1). Taxonomy (NCBI): domain Eukaryota; kingdom Fungi; phylum Basidiomycota; class Pucciniomycetes; order Pucciniales; family Zaghouaniaceae; genus Hemileia; species Hemileia vastatrix. The sequence continues at coordinate 53,611 of JASXTE010000100.1, forward strand.
CAGTGTAAATGGTTTTTTCTTTCTTTCTTTTTTTTCCTTCCAAGACAAACTTCAATTGTCTTAAGCAAATTATAAAGGTCATTTACATCAACCTTTGTTCATTTGTTAACATCTTTGCCATTATGTCATCATTGGTAAATTGTTAAATTACATACAAAGGTGAAGGTAATTTGTTTTTTCTCTCCTTCATTCTTGGTAAAATAATAACAACAAATTGGAATTATACAAATTGTGACTCATGAAGTTTGTCCACGCGAATAATTTGTTGAACAAATTTTTCTTCATTGCAACAATTGTGTAAACTACTGGACCAATGAATTGATTGTTCAATCACAGCATGAGGTTATACATGAACAAACTTCAACACAAGGGCAAATTATTGTCAGTGTATTGTGTTGGATGAATATGAAAAACGATCCTTTGTGTTGGTTAGAACAAAGTGAACAAATGTCCATATTTGAAGGACTAAAGAAAAAGAAGAAGAAACCATGCAAACTAAGAAGAAGGTGACTTGATTATGGATTTAACTTTGAGTGTAGGATGATGCATTAGCTGACAATTGAATGGTGGAATGAAGTGAAGATGATACCATTCTGTTGGTATGATGACGAAGCAGATCGATCAAGTATCCATTTGCATGCAATAAGCAATTCATCACATTGAACCATCACTAAAAGTGCTGTAATAGCATGAGAGTAACAGAGTTAACCGGAAGTTCACATTGTCCACATACTGAGTGTATATGTTATGAAGTTACGAAGGGAATTAAAAGTTTCCATGGAGATAAAGTCGAAGGAAAGAAGAAGAAGAAGAAGTCAAGTCAACATTGAATGAATAAAATCGATCAACCTGTCAATTGTGAAGATAGTAAAAGTAGAATCAAGAATGACTCATAAAACTTGTGTCCAAAGTCAGAGTAAGATTAAGATGATTCACTTTAAATTACCCGGAAAGAGTTAACACAAGAACAGGACAACTGTTGTATTATTTTATTTTTGTTTATGCATCAATTTAACTTGGGTAAGAATGAAACATTAACATGAAATGTCAGTCAGTTCAACACATTCAAGTAATAAAATATGACACAAGGCAGACAACAACAACAACAAAAACAACAATAACAACAAGAAGTATCCACACGAGCAGTAGTAATTTTCATTTTACACTAAATTACCTTGTGTATAATTAGCCTTTAACAAAGTAGTAAAGTTGGTAACTTAATTGTACTGTCTTCTTATACATTTTTTTTTCTTTGCCTCTCTGTTAATTTACTTGTATCTCAGGGTGAAGTGAAAGATATTTTACGATGTTGTAAGTTGTTTGTACAAGAATATTCTTTTTTTCTTTTCAAAGGTAACAACAGCCGGTCAAGTGAGTGCAAGTAGTTTAAATTGTGTTGAAATTTGTCTCGTCTAACAAAAGGACAACAAGTATAATTAATCAACAGAAGTAAACGACGAGTCATTTGATGTTTCGTCAAGTATTAAGTCATCAGACAAGAGTTAACATTTTCCCTTTTGTTCATATGTCTTGGGTGACCTTTTGTTGAGTGTGAAAAGTTTTTGATTCTTCCTGTTGGTGTATCTCCATTAACAGCAATTTACCAATTCAACTCAGTCAAATGTGCTCATAACAATTCAAGGTCAACAATGGTCAACCTCGTGTCAACATTTTGTCTCATTCTAAAGGTGATGCTTCTTCATCTGTTCATTTGTTCAATTGAAAAACACCTCAAGAGTACATATTGTATTTGTCGAGTAATTTGACTGACTTTCAAACAATTTGAACCAATTCAATTGATTCAATTGGTGGCAAAGCACTCGTTAGTCAACAACATCCAGGAGAAAGGAAAAACTTTTTCTTTGTTTCTTTCTTTCTCGGGTAAAAATGAAAAGACACACAATGGACGATGAAGACGATGAGAATATCGCGTGTAAGTTCTAATGAGAATGAGTGGCGGTTCTACACTCACCAATATTTCAACTGTCACTGAACAAGTAAACTCACAGAGAAGAGTCATCAGTCACTCAAAAGGCAAGTTCCATTGACACAAAAGTACTCATTTCTTGTCAGTAATAATTGCACTTGGCTGAAAAACACAAGAAGTGCAACTTTGTATCTTTTCCTTTGCTTTTTTTTCTTCCTTCACCCCGTCAACTGTTATTCTAGGTTTGACTGGCGTGTGTCTTTACTCGTCCTGTGTGTGTGTCTGTAACTTTTTTCTTTTTTTGCATCACCAGCTCTGCTTCATTAAAAAAAGCACACACACACACATACACATACACATAGAGAGAAAGAGGAACCGCATAAACCTGAGGCCACTCGTGTTTGGTCTTTCACTTGGTATTCGGTAATGAAGCCGCATGCTGGTTCCTAATATGGACAAAGACAAAATACAGCCAAAGACAAAGTTCAAACAAATAACTTGCACACACTAGCCACACATGGTGAAGATAACCACATGTCCTAAGGCTAAAGAGACGGGTAGGAAGGAAGGAAGAAGAGAAAGAAGAGAAAGAAGAGAAAGAAGAGAAAGAAGAGAAAGAAAGACTTTTGGTCCAGTCGCACCCATTTGTTTCGTGTGTGTGAATGTGTATCTCTCTCAATTGTATGAGTTCTTTCTTCTTCAAGTCCTCTTTTTTTCTCTTTCCTCGGTAATTTGCCTTCCCCATCCAAATGGTAACATGTTGTCAAGGATGCTCAGTGAAAATTCACTTCTCTCAATGTATAATTTTGCAAATACTAATGACACTTAAGGTGAATTCAATAACAAATATTCACCGTCCATTGACACTGAAACACACAATTGTTAAATTCTATTCACACTAAATTTATCTTATACTAAAATCTCTAGTGGATATTATTATTACTTTTTTTTGTTATACATCTTTTTCATCATTTTCATCACTTTCATTAAATCTCTTGATGATTCATTTCATTTAATTGATACTTGAAAAGTAATGTAGAATCGAATAAAATTTTATCTTTTTTTCTCTTTTCTTTGAATGTTAAAACATTTTCTTTACATTTCTTTTTGAGGGATAAAATTCTTTTTGTCCTTTGGTCTTTTATTCATTTAATGCGTTTACCCTGTTCGAGAGGATGCATTTTTCAACAAGAAGAGTGAAAGAAGGAAAGAACCAGGACAACCAGTGAATATTTTTATCTCAAGAAGAAGAAGGAGGAAAGAACCTTCACACAAGATTCATTTTACAGTTGGAATTCACTTTGCATAGTACCTTGAAGAGTGAATTCAGTGAATTCATTGATGATGCTAGAGGAAAAGGGATGAAAAGAATCAGCTGAAAAAGCAGTTATTTTCATCACCTATCGAAGAACAAATTTTATCATTTCAATAGCCAAAAATTGACCCCTTTTGGCAATTTTATTGACCATTTATTTTCTATTGTCCATCAATCCTTGACAATCAATTTCATCAGCCATGATGTACAAGATGAAAGTTAAAGTGTCAAAGTGTCAGTCGAGACAAAAGGCAAGTACTTTACCCTGAGAACTTTACCCTTACAACTAACCCATTGACCGAAGTTGAGCAACAATAATTCAAACCAAATCAAACCGGATAAGGCAATGTCATTGATCAAAAGCTTTGCCGACATAAAAAACACAAGTCTTTGCAAAAAGATGCATTCTTAGGGAAGCAGGTGAAGAACCTGTATTTTCATCATGAAGAGAACAAGACCAGCACAAGATTCATTTTACAGTTGGAATTCACTTTATATCGTACACCTTTAACAGTGTGAATTTCATTGAAGATGGTGAAAAAAGGCAAGTAAAGAAAAAAAAGGGATGAAAAGAATTGACTAAAGTAAAAGTTCTTCTTCTTTTCACCACCCATCAAAGAACAAATTCTGTCCACTTTGAACAAGACGAAGAAAAGTACTCAAGTAAATGTAAATGTTGAATGCTGAACACGTGAATTCCATTGAGGAAGTTTTCTTGCATTTTTTTTCTTCTTCCTGTTCATCATTCTTTAAGACTCACACACACAGAGAGTATAAGGATGATGCAACAGCAGCAGCATCTTTCATTCTCATCTGCATCCTTCACTTTGGATCTTTTTTCATGTCATCTGCATCAGTCAATTTCTAAATGAGTGAAAAACAAGAAGAAGAAGAAAAAAGTCTGTCTTTTCATATATATTTTCCTCAGTACGTTGCACTTTATCCGTCTACAGAATGTAAAAAGTAAGAAACAAGAAGAAGTAAAAAGTAAAAGAACTTCACTTCAAGTAAAGTACAGTATTTCACTTACATTCGTCAGATTTTGTCCAAAATTTTACTAACAGTAAAAAATGTTCTCGTTTTATTCTTACTCAAGTAACTGTAGAATTCTTTTTTACCCTGATTTTGTTACATTTGTTGGTACATGGGCCAAAAAGAAATAAGAAACAAATAATTAACTTACACAGTCAAATGTCACTCTCTGACGAATTGTTCAAGGTAAATTTACTTTCACAAGAACAATGGACTCAAGTAGTAAAGTACTCAAGAACTGAAGAACTAAAGTACTCAAGTATATATACTGACTGGTTCTGCTGTTACTTTCTTGTGTATAAACTTTGTACTCGATGGACTGAGTGAATTTTTCATCCATTAATTTTAGTCCTCATTTAGCTCAAGAGCGTAACAATGGCATCAAGAGAGAGAGAGAGAGAAAACTTCCAATGAGGGAAAATAATGACTGAGAGACTCTTTAACTCATCTTCTCGAATATCTTTTCAGTATAAACTGTCCCAATGTAACTTGTGTTCGTTTTTCTTCCTCAATTCAACTGACTTCCTTTGTCAAAAGGAAAATCATTTTGTTTTTTTTCGGTTTGATTTTCAATTAAGTGAAACTCGAGTTTATATTTGAAACCAATGAAATTGCAAACAGTTCTAGAACAAATGAAACGACAGGTCACTTGAGATCATTCTTTCAACTGTACAAAATTTAACAGTGTAACAGTGTAAACAGTTTATTTCGGTTCAAATGGAGAAAAAAGAAGTCATGATGAAAAAGTTGCACAATCGATCAATCAACAGATCGAATCAACCATCAACCAGAAGTAGCAGCAAATAACAGTAATAAAGAAACTCATTGAGTGCAATAAAGTGCCAAAAAATTGTCGGTTCGACTGTTTATGTTAAAAGTGAAGCAAAGAAGAAGAAGAAGAAAAAAAATCTTGACAGAGAAATTTTGATTGAAATGGAAGAAAATAAAATCAAAGTCGCAACTTGTGACAAAGAAAGGAAGAAGAAAAAGAACAAGGACAAAGCAAGAAGGAAAGAAGAGAAAGTGAAAAAAGAGGATGTAGGAGTGAACATTTGGGTTTTTCTTTCATCATTCGTCTTGGTTGATGTTGATTTGAATCTTGTGATGTAAAAATGACTTTTCTTTCATTCTTCAAGTGACACAGGGAAAGAAGTGTCCTTCAGATCTTTTCGGTCGTCCTTTCTCAATACAATGTATCCTATGAGAGGGTGAAGATGTTGTCTCTTCCTGAAGTGGGCAAAAGGGAGGAGGAAAAAGATGAGGATGGGCGAAAGTAAGAGGAAAGAGAGAAAGAAGAAGATGAAAGAACATTTGCATCATTTGTTAAATCTCCATCGGTGCAGTCTGTTGTATTTGGAAGGCAAGTCATTTTATATCCCTCTTTCACCCCATGATGAGGACAAAGTGTCGCACTTGCCACACTGCTTCAAAGACTCCAAGCAGATTGCAAAAGGACTCTTATGTTGCACCCAGAGATACATTCAAGTGTCTACGTATGCTGCTAAATTACGTTCTTCAGTCTCATTTTCACTGTCAAGTAGAACTTTTGCCTCTTTCACTCGTGTGTCTATGTCTATGTGTGTCTGTGTATGTGTATGCGTCCATGTTACTTCTTCTTTCCCTTCTGCTGTCGACATCAAAAGCACACTCAAAAGGATGACAAAGCCAAAGTAGACAAAGAAGGCAAGGGGTGAGGTGTTGGTGGTTGTTCTAATTGAGATTAAAAGGGGAAACAACTGCAACTGAATGCTAAAACAGCGACGGGGGAGAAAAGATGAATGCCCTTCATTCGATTGAGTGAGCTTTCTTTCTCTCTTTTTTTCTTCTACATCTCTCTACTTTCTTTTCTTCCTTCACCTACTCTCACACTATTCACACACACACATTGTACAGAGAGCATTCATTTTGTCTCTTTTGCCTCTTTTGCCCCTACACGAAGCAGACAGACAGACAGAAAGACAGAAAGACAGAAAGAAAGAATAAGAACCTTGTGAAAGCTGGTTAATTAATTTCTCGTCAAAACAGCAAAATGCCTTTGCGAAGGCAAGACATTTCACATTTAGTTCATTGTGTAAGTTATTTTTTCCTCCACTCACCCGACATTATTCACCATGTTGAAAGAGAAGAAACATTTGCCATCACTCTTCTGTGCCCAGGCATTTTGCCAGGTATTCCTCTGTGTGTATGAATGTGTAAGTATGTGTATACATTTCTTCATCGATTAGAATATTTCATTTAATGGACAAGTGAAAAGTCAACTTACTTGATCAACTTTTACCAAAAGACATTGAGTGATTCGTCTGGTCAACTAATTTGTAATTCTAAACATTCGATTTAGCAGATTAGTTGAGATTGCTGTCTGTAACTGGCCACACAGGTCATTAAGAAGATTGAAATTGGTCAGTACAATTTGATCAAAGGTGATGGTTGAAAATTGATTCTATCTCGTTTGTCAAGCAAACAACAGCCTAGATTGGTGTAAGGCATTCATATCATGAATATTTTCTCTCAGAACTCCTTGAGCCACCTGACGGCCAAACGAGAATGATGAAGTCATGTTGTCTCTTTGGGTTCAATTTCAACTGATCAAGTGTGTCCTGTGTCACTAGAAAGGCGGCAAATGGTCATTATTCTTGTCACTTGTGTCCTGTGTACTTTGTCTCCGTTGGCAGTCATTAACTTGGTATAGGGTTGCCTCTTGATTTACTGGCCACCGGTTCACATGAGAGACGCAAGAAAGTGACAAGTACAAGAAACAACAAAAACAACAAAATGAACAGTGCACATTACTTCAATTGCATCACAAACGAAGTCAAAGCAAGAAGAGGGGTTCAACAAAGGGGTGTTCAAGTTCCTCCCGTTCAATAAATTAAGTGAAAGAAAGAAGGAAGCTAGTAAAGAATGAATGAAAGAAAAGACGACAGACGAAAGAAGATCGAGAAGAATGAAGAAATAACCCATTAAGTGTATTCACTTAACCGACAGTTGGTTAAATTTGTTCATCTAATCCAATGTTCAATTGCATTTTTTAACTCTTTCCATCTGCCTCCAAAAAGTGCCATTAAAGTATCAACAAAGGAGACAAGAATACGGCGGCACCTGATTCTTACAGTGCAATTAACCATTTGTCTGCCATTTGGACTTTTCACCCCTTTAATGTTCTCCTGGATATACTTTAAATGTCATCATAAAACAGGATTAACATTGTTGTCAAAGTAAACAGCGACGACGGTGACAATGAAAATGATCATTTTAATGTGCAACTCAATACACACCTGATACGTTTACGTTGCCTTAATCATCATTTTATAGGGCCATTAAAGACCATTGGAGTATTTTATGTGACAGAGGGTGAGCTAAGTCTATTCATGAATATCAGAATGTGAGACAGTGAAGACGTTGACATTTGTCAATAAAATGAGAATAAGAAGAATGTAAGAAGATGCCAAAAGTTGAATGTGTGAATTCGAATGTCGGATGTGAAATGTCTTATGTCGTCAATCGTAAGTTCATAAGTCGAAGGTGACCCTCAAGTTGACTCATCTTTTGGCAGTTTGTTCATACGAGGTCAAAGAACACGAGTTCTTGCAATAAGTGACATAAAAAAGTTCATCCAAGTTAATGTCGATACCAAATGGTTAAGAGAAAGACCAAAAATCGTCCTTTCAGAGTTGCATCAGTACTTGAGAAGAAGAAGAGAAGAATCAAAGAGAAGAGAACAAATAACCAAGTAAATAAGAACAAATTCAAGGGTCCATTGGACAGTAAATTACCACCATTAACTATCACACAGTCATTGTTAGTGTCACATTACATTCGATGGTTGACTTTGTGTCGATTATTATCATTATTATTGTTATCATTATCATTATTCTCACAAAGGTGGTGACCATCAATGCAATTAATTTTAACGATCAAAGCATCATCATCAAGTAAAAATTGTTCCATCATTACAATTACCAACAAGAGAAGATGTTAAGATGGAACTTTGATGTCCATGGAGTGTATCCGATTGAAATATATCATCATTTGTGAGATAAATATTTTTTCTATTGATTTTCCTTTTCTAATTAACCAACAACATGACAAATGATTAATTTTCCGGTTGAACAATCAAATCAAGTAACTTGACACATCAGTCAAGGTGTTTACATTTGCATAACAAATTTATTTTCCTCATCGAATGTGTGTGTGTGTTCTTTTCGATTGACCTGTCATGGGTAAAAATAGTTACAATTAATGCAGATTACAAACTTTTGACGAGGCATGACATGACATTTATCTTCAAACAATGTCAAATTGTTGCATTGTAATTATTTTAATTAACTGTTTTCAATGACACGTGTTGTAAAAGAACTTATTGCTTAACATTGCCAGTGCAATTATCGGGTGAAATATTGAATTTACTTTTTTGTTTTTTTTTCTCACTGATTATTAAAATTATGCTTAAATAGTGAAACTGTACCTTGAATAATTTGAATACTTTGTTGGATGGATCAAAGGATTACCATTTTGAGGGGTCCATTTGCCCAGCAAAAAGTTGTCCAGCTGTTACAGTGAAAGTTCTGTTCTCTTTTGTTCTGGCGATCATTCGAAAGGCTCTTTTGCAGTACATTTGCTTTTACCCTGAAAGCAGCTTTCAGGTCAGGACTAAGAAGAAGAAGAGAATCAGTTGAAAAAAGAGGAAAAGTAAGTTACTTTTTCCTCTTCACTGATGTCCAATTCACTTTTAAACTGGACCCACAAGCGACTTGTAGCATTATTTTGGTCCATGACATTCGGCCAATGACATTGAAGGTGAATCAGATTACTTTACCTTTGTCTGTCAACAAAAGTACTCAATGTATGCACAAACATTAATACTCTGCATTATGCATTATTCTTGGTTCTTCTTTAAAATCTGTACAAGAATGAAAATTATAAAATTTTTCAATGACAAAGACAAAGTTAAGTTGACAATTCAACCGTATAAATCGAATGAGTATTCAAATTAATCAACGAACATTTCATCGACTTGTGTAAAGACAATAAGAATGTTGAGTTAGTGAAGAACATTTTAAGTAGAACGAATAATCGAACTGAATCGGTGAACATGAGTCAAAAAGGCTGAATAAAAAGGAACAAAAGAATAAAGAAAAAGAAAGAAAAAGAAAAAAGATAAAATATTCTACACAATGCGGAAGTTGAAAGAATTTATTCATCGAAAGACAATCGATTTACCCAGTTGTTCTATGTATGTTATGTCATTGAGAGCGTTGATTGTCTTTGTGTAGCATGCAATTGAGATCTTTTTTGTTCAGACAGTGTGAGATTTGTTCGACATCCAAATCGATAAGTAGGTTGTTCAAGTGAATTTCATTTTGGTTGAAGGACAATCTATTTGTTCCATTAGAACATTTGGTGCCTTCAACAATATTTTTCTTCCGTTTTGGCAGTTTCTATGAAAAAGAAAAAGAAAAAAACAAGAAGAGGAAGAAGAATAAGGAAAAAGTTCTTTTGTTCTCCTGTTCAATCGGATTTAAGAGTTGAAGTAAGAAGAACATTTCAAATGAACACATACCAATCGATTGACTACTTCTTCATTGGTAAATGTTGAAGGAATTACAATCACAAGGTACTTTTTTTCCAAGTATCCGTGAAAAGAAGATTTGCGATTAAGAAGAAAATTCTTTTCAACTTTCAATGACACAACCCAATGATCCTACAGATGACATTCGATAAGTTCTAAGAGAGTTAAACTCCACCAGTTAAATTATACCATTGAAAAGATTGTTGTAAAATCCCAAGTGTTCTTTTGAGTGACAATCAGATTGTTTTCATCGAATTTTAACAATGACACACCAAATGATGATCCTGACCGGTAAGTTAATTTAACTTGAGGAAAGAAGTAAAATATTGTGATAATATGTTTAAACAAGGTAGTGAAGGGTATATTTTCATCATGTTACTTGGTGGTCCAATTATCATGTCCAAGTGAAGTATACATGTGTGTAATAAAGTACGTCACCAAGGAAAAATTAATATTCTTATTAAAGTTGGTATAAATTACCACTTGTGACCATACTGAAGATGTTCAATTAAACATGAAATGATAAATTGGTGAACATTTGTTTCAACCAAATGACCTGAACAAATTGACCAAAGTGGTTGGTGTATACAGAGAGTGAAGAAAGATAATTTATCCAAATGTAAGACGTCGTAATAAACACATGAAAAGATGCTTCTGTTTTTCTTCAAGTTTCTTCTCTCATTTTGTTTATGTAAGATTTTACCACTTTACTTCAAATGGTAGCAATTTGAATTATGTTATATATATTTTTGTTGTTGTCGTTTTCTTGTAATTTATTCTACAAGTTGCATGTATACAAGATGACAAGATGAAAACATCTGCATGATTCATTTTGCGTGCAATTTGTTCAAATTGTCTGCTTCATACGTGTTGTATGTGAGGACGACCAATTGGACGAATGTATAAAATCTCAACAGACTGGCAAATAAATGACCAAGTTAAAGATGAGCTTGAAATGTGTTTTAGTGTTCAAGTGTTGAATGTTGATTGTTGAGTGTTTCATGTGAACATTTCATGTATACCAGAGACCAAACATACAGAGACAGGGGAAGAGTGTTGAAGGGCCAATAACAGATGTAGTGGAAACTTTTATCACAAGTAAACAGGCAACAAAAAAAAGAGGAAAAAAAGAGGAAAAAAAATTTCGTGGTTGGCCACATAAAGAACAAATCGTCGACAATTTACATGGTCTTTTTTAGAACATTACTTACCAGTTGTCCAATTCACACACAAACACACACACACACACAGTTAAAATGATCTCGAACATTATCCAAATGAATAATCTGTTTGCGCAGAAATAAATGCATTAAATTTGCCACCACTTGGTACGTATGATGTTCACATCACCGTAAAAACATACCAACATATTTATCTTATCCATTTTATCCATCCGTATTCATCTTACAGTCCATTTTACACCATCTGGAATCATGGATATGGCGTCGAGTGACCACAATGTTCAATCTATCCACTCAATGATGGTATACACATGAAGATTGTTCACTCCAGTGGGTGTGATGATGTGACTGAGCACAAACAAATGTGGCCCATATTATCAGAAGAAGAAGATGGGTGAATCGAGAATGCTTTTATCGACAAAGCATAAAATTCTGCCAAAACTTTACGCCAACAGCAAGAAAAAACGATAAATAATTCACCGAAGAAAAAGTAAATGGAGCATTCGGTTCCCTCTATCATTTCTTCGATGAGTTGTTCAACTTTAACTGTACCAAGGTCCAAGGTAATTTCAACAAATTGATGCAACTTTCAATGAAAATACGATAAAATGAAATTCATGATCCAGATGAACAAATGGTGTGGTCACTCTACTCGTGTCAAATTTAACCATGGATTTTCCTCTCGTAAAAATCAACTTGATCTTGATCTATGCTTTGGGTATGTTCACCGAGGACCGATGGATGAGTATTATGAAAAATACAGTAAATTACGTGAAAGATTGTTCAAGAGGAATCTGGAATTTTTAACATGTGTCTTAGCAAAAGATTATGCTGATGCACTCAACAGACAGCAATCGCAAATGGATCAGTCTAATTCGAATGAACTTTCTCAATGATTGTTATTTATCAACCTGTGAAGCAACCAAAGCAACAATTTCCTCCTATCCTCTTGAAGAGTTCCATGTGATGATTATAACTAATCAACTAAATGTGATTTATTTATCAAACTAATGATATTTTAAGATAACTTTTTTAGGCCAATGATCAGCTAATAAAGGAAAGATTCATTCACCTTGATTGACCAAACTACTGGTCGTTTATCACGAATTTTTTGTTTGAGTAACAAGTATTATCTACTAGCCTATTGGCGTATATATCAAGTCGCAATCAATAACTTTTTTCAAGAAGAATGCATGTATTGACATGTTGTACCTGTTATTTGTTATTCAACACTTAAAGATTAACTGTGCACACGGTATCTAAGTCATAAGTCAAGTGGTAAGATGAAGAATTCACACTGAAGGAAACATCATCTTATTTTGTCATTGTGTCACTTGTATTTTGTCGTAGTAGATTGTTTTGAGAAAAATTTCAACAATGAAGAGTCCAGTCATATTCCTCGTCTTGATGTCAATTCTGTTCATCCAACAATGCGGTGAGTAAATTGTTTCTCGAGTCCAATCAATTTGGCTGACTTTTGACACTAATTACAGTTGCCGTACTGTACAAGATCGATGTTGAAATTGCCAATGCAAGTCGAGAAACAAAAGGTAAATTGTACATTACCCTTGGAACAAATCCGCCAACTGAAGTTCAACTGCACGACCATTCAGATGAAATCAGACCAGGTGAAAGGATTTTCTTCACTAAAGATTTACCCGAAATTGCCAACATCCAAAACATTACTGCTCGTTATCGAAGGAAAAATGTTCTCAATGAAGATCAAGTGAAAATTGAAAAGATTGTCTTGAAGAAGATGGGTGGTTTTGGATCTGACGTACAGATTGCCTATTGTGGACATCGACCTCAAGTCTTGAAGCACGAAGAATGGGTCGATTTGTCATCTAATCGGTGTTAATTCCAATTTTATCACAATTGGAGAATGAATAAACAATTCCAATCGTTTTATCCTGCATTTATTGTTTAAATTAGCACCTTTTAGTACAATGATGGGTTTCCACATCAAATAGGTTACTATTTTTTCTGTTTGATAAGGGAAGTCTCAAAAATGGTCAAAAGCGGAGGCCACTTGCGAAGCTCAAATCAACAACGATGGGATCTTTGAAGACTGTCCACTCAATGATGGTATACACATGAAGATTGTTCACTCCAGTGGGTGTGATGATGTGACTGAGCACAAACAAATGTGGCCCATATTATCAGAAGAAGAAGATGGGTGAATCGAGAATGCTTTTATCGACAAAGCATAAAATTCTGCCAAAACTTTACGCCAACAGCAAGAAAAAACGATAAATAATTCACCGAAGAAAAAGTAAATGGAGCATTCGGTTCCCTCTATCATTTCTTCGATGAGTTGTTCAACTTTAACTGTACCAAGGTCCAAGGTAATTTCAACAAATTGATGCAACTTTCAATGAAAATACGATAAAATGAAATTCATGATCCAGATGAACAAATGATTTTCCATCAAACTCCAATGACAAATGAATCAATTTTCTGTGAAATGAAAAAAAAGAAGGAAGTCCAAGTAAATTTAAAATGCAAAAGATGACTGATAGAAGTTTCAATCAAAAAAGTGAAAGTAAAAGTGAGAGACACAATGAACAAGTAAAGAAAAAAAAGGAAATAAAGTGTGTCTCTATCAAATGATTCACACTCAGGCCAACTTAATGCACAGTTGAACACAGTTATAGGATCAAGTATAATTTTCAACTAGTGTAAAGAGTTCTCTTACCATTGCTTGTGTTACAAAGTAACCTGCCGTTGAACATTTGCATCTGCAAGTGTGATGATTCAACTTGTACATTGACATTTTTCTTCTCACTTCTGTAGAATCGTCCATTTGACAAAGAAGAGGAGACCAATGAAAGAATTTTCAATACAATGTTAAAAGACCCAGTACAAGTTTAACAGAGGAACCAGGAAGTTTGCCAGTGAAAAAAAGGATGGAATTTAAATCATCATTCATGCATCAAGCATTTTTTTTATTCTTTTTCTCTTTCTATCACTTACTCAGTCATCCTGCATCACATTTACATGGTTGACAAGTCACTGTAGTTCAATTTTCATTCTATTGCATAGAAAAATCGATGACAAAGTTGCTTTGACACAAAAAAATGTCAAATACAATGGTCACTGATCAACTTTTATTGGGCAAAATTTATTGATACTTGACTTCGCCTTGATTTTACACATCTTAATGTCATGTGACCATTGGACTTTTATTGGGATATTCACTCGAACTTCCGTTGTGACTTTGAGCCAAACGATAAAAAATTTTATCACTGCCTCAGTCGCTCCAGCTGGGGAGTAACAGCATAGATATACTTTCTTAGCGCCATTTGAAATTTATCGTCTGATCTTGGTCATTCTCCATTTGGCTGTCCTTTTGTCCGGCTTCTCCTCCTGTGGTCTCTACTCTACTCGTGTCAAATTAAACGATGGATTTTCCTCGTAAAAATCAACTTGAACTTGATCTTGATCTATGCTTTGGATATGTTCACAAACTGATGAGAATCAAACGTCAAAGAATTGAAAGACAAATGATGGAACAACAAGCAGATTCTAGTTTTTCAAGTGACTCATCCGGTCACTTTTCATGCCATTCAAGTGCTCTACAAAGTCCTGATAAAGGACATCAGCAATACATTCCAGATGATGATTATGATGACGTACGAATGGAAACACAAGATACAGAAATGCAAGAAGCATCATCTAATGCCGTTTCATTCCTCGAATCATTAAAAGTGAAAGTTTGGGGAGGACCGATGGATGAGTATTATGAAAAATACAGTAAATTACGTGAAAGATTGTTCAAGAGGAATCTGGAATTTTTAACATGTGTCTTAGCAAAAGATTATGCTGATGCACTCAACAGACAGCAATCGCAAATGGATCAGTCTAATTCGAATGAACTTTCTCAATGATTGTTATTTATCAACCTGTGAAGCAACCAAAGCAACAATTTCCTCCTATCCTCTTGAAGAGTTCCATGTGATGATTATAACTAATCAACTAAATGTGATTTATTTATCAAACTAATGATATTTTAAGATAACTTTTTTAGGCCAATGATCAGCTAATAAAGGAAAGATTCATTCACCTTGATTGACCAAACTACTGGTCGTTTATCACGAATTTTTTGTTTGAGTAACAAGTATTATCTACTAGCCTATTGGCGTATATATCAAGTCGCAATCAATAACTTTTTTCAAGAAGAATGCATGTATTGACATGTTGTACCTGTTATTTGTTATTCAACACTTAAAGATTAACTGTGCACACGGTATCTAAGTCATAAGTCAAGTGGTAAGATGAAGAATTCACACTGAAGGAAACATCATCTTATTTTGTCATTGTGTCACTTGTATTTTGTCGTAGTAGATTGTTTTGAGAAAAATTTCAACAATGAAGAGTCCAGTCATATTCCTCGTCTTGATGTCAATTCTGTTCATCCAACAATATTAAAACAACAATAAAATCAACAACTTTTTACAATTCGGTTGCCATTTCATGGTCTTTTGTACCGCCAAAAGCGAGTTCCAGCTGAATGTATGTAAAGAGGTATGAAAAAGAAGATGAATAAAAGGAACGTAAATTATTTGGTAATCAAATTGATTTGAATTCTATTGATGAGAAACTTACCTCACTTGTTCCCATACAAAGAGGAGTTCTACTTCCAATAGATCCGAGGGTTGCAAGAACAGGTGAATTAAATTGCTTATTTGTAGGAAACTTGTATTGATTAGAAGATGAAACATCTTGAACATTGCCTGTACTACTTGTATTGTGTGGGAATGAGATTGGCAAATTGCAGTACACGTGTTCACTGGCATTCAATTCATCTTCATCTTCATCACCTGCAATCAGCAGTGAACAATCTGTGTCAGCTTTAGGCGATTCAGTCGTTCCGGTTCCTTTTAATTGGGTAACTTGGTTGCTATTAACAATTTAAACAGATTCAAATGATTATCAAATGTTAACTAAGTGTGAAAAGGCAAATAATGTAATAAACAGGTAAAAAGAAGAAGAATAAAAAAGATAACACTTACATTTCATCAGGATACAATTGATCAGGTTTCGCAAATTGTTCACGACCATTTGTCAATTTGTTAGTTTTATATGTGTGAGCTGATTTAACGGATGATTTAACTTGAATATCTTGTAATTGCCTTTGTTGTATTTGTTGCCATTGTAGCTTTGTATCTACCATTTGTTCAGTTGAATCTGTTTTAGGTTTTCGATGTTTCCTTCGATGTTTACGTTTTCTGCTGGAAGAACTAACTTGACTATCTTTGTCTCTATCATCTCGATGTTTACAATGACTTTTTCTAGAATTGGTTGAATGTTTAGAACATCTTGATGATCTTGAAACTTGACTTTCATTATCGGAATGTCTAGATCTACTGTGTGATCTATGTCTATGTCGGTGATTTGCATGGTCATCGGTTGTAGGACTAATGGATGGTGAGGAAAAAAAAAATGGATGGGTGAAAAAGGCAAAGAGAAATAGATTAGTTTACACACCGTCTTAAAAGAAAAAAGAAACAATTCACGGTCATACCCGGCAGACACTTGTTCCCAAAGGTCATATTGAGAGGCAATTGGTACCTCCTGAACCAAAGAAGATTTCCTCAAACCGTCACTCGTTGAAGTACTGATGGAATTTTTCCTAGGACCACTTTGCCTTGGGCCTTGAGCACTCAAGTTTTCTTTGTTGGCCGATGCTGAGGGAGGAGAAAGAAGAAGAAGAAGGAGAAAAGTTAAAAGCAGTTCACTTGGCAAGTTGCAAAAGACCGGTCATTTCATCTTTCAAAACAGCAGGTAGAACAAGGTAAAAGATAGAATGAAGTAAAAAAGTGAAAAATAAAAATATTACCATCAGCACCGTCCGGCTGACCAATTCGTCTCTGATACCGTCTACTTGGAACTCGGACCACTCTCGGTGGTGATCTGTTTCTCTGTAGGGTGGATGAGTGTACACTGTGACTACGTGTGGCAAAAGGAGGACTATTTTCACAAGTGAGCGAGTAAAATGCTTTATGGTCCTTGACACACTCTAGTAAATTTTTAGCTGAAGCTTCGTTGAGCAATTCGAATCCATATATCTTGTCTTCCAGCTGTCAGTGTGATAAAGAAAGAGGAATCTTTAACAACACAGAAAAGACAAATAAACAGAAGATGCTTACATTTTTTTGATTGATTTTCAGTAGAAAATATTTTCCCTTTCTTTGGACTTTGACGACTTGAGACCTGAGAGGATAAAGAAAATTGTTAGTTGGTTAATTCGATGACACATTGAACTGTGAACATACCAAAAATACTGTGCGACTTTGACACCATTTCTCAAGACGGAAATGCCATTTGGTGTGAGAGCGATGAAGTATTCACTTGATTCTTCTCCCTAGGATGAAAAGTATACAATTAGTGGTTTGTAAAATTGGTTGACATGTGATAACACAAAGAAAACTTGAGAAGAAAAGATGTCTCACCAGTACAGGATGTAAGTCAGCGCCATACAAGTCAAGCCATTTGACTTTTTCCAAAAAAGCCATTTCAGCTGCAGAAGCAACTTGACCACTGTGTGGGATTCAATTCAATTTAAATTGTTCACTCATTTTCTTTATAATCAAGGGGGGAAAAGCACTTACGCAAGTCTTTGATGTAGTTCAGCAACCTTAACTTCAACTTCTCGTGTTTGATTTGGTATGAAGAGAAATTCAGAAACGTATCCAGCGGTGTGTTTACTTGGATCAAAGTCACCTGATTCCGCTACAAAAGTTATAAGTGTCAAGAAGAATAAGAAGAGTGAGAAATGAATTGAAAAAATTGTCTCATTGAGTTGATTCATTTTTGTGGATGGAAGAGTTATCATTAAGTTAAATGGACTTACATTGAATGGCATAAGCGAATAGTTCAATGGCAACATCCGTGTCAAGTGTCAATCGCGATTGCAGGATATCCTGCTTCACTTGAAGGAACACCTGGTACCTGATGATGGTCAACATGACAATGGTAAAACGGAAAAAAAGGAAAAAGTAAGTCTTCGTTCAACAAAAACATTATCAATCATTATCTCCATTGTACAAGTACCTGGTAATTTCTTCCACCAATTTACATGGATCCAGCGGATACAATTTTAAACCAAAGTACAATGTCAGTGAAATTCCTAATGGTAAATGTTGAATGGATTACAATTTAGAGTAGGTTAGTTAGTTAATCCATTTACTTTTGGATTATTAAATGTTGATGAAATTACCTTTAACTTCAGAGCTTATTTTTTTGGATAAATTGAGCCATCTCTATAAGATAAATAAATTAGTAATGATTAAATGATCTTATATGATTTCATCGGTCTTCATCATTTCTTACCGCTTGTCCTTTTGGATCGATGTAACGTAGGCCGAAGTAAGCTGTTTCAATTAAATTCAAGTGTCTACACACTAATTCAAGTAAGTCTTGGCCTCTTGTGCATTCCTGACAAAATGGTATGTAATGGTATTAGCAAGGAAGAAAGGAATGAAGGAAGAAAAAACAAGATGAAATATATGAATATTCCATTTCATTAATAAAATGTAATTACCTGAATTTCGTGAATCATGTGACTGTCATCCAAGAGGACAATCTTACAATGGCGCGGTTTCTCTCGGTTGGATCTGATGTTCCAACAAATACAGGAACCAAACATTGTGGCAGAGACAACTTGACACTTGGTATGGCTGAATACAACTGACTAGGAGCATCAAGTGGCCAGCAGGATGAGGGGTGTGCACTTGGAAATCCTTGACCTTTTTTTGGGAGGTGTCTACTTCTTGCCAAGCAGGTTGTTCCATCCATTGCGTCCACTTGTTCATCCATTTCATCCATCTCACTTGTCCCAACCAATGCAATTTTACTTTTAAAATTGACTTCAACTTGGGTACAAAGTCATTGTAGCTCATTTTTATCCGTTTCTGTACTTTCTACTCGCGTCAGATGATAGTCAGACCCAATTTTACCGGTCAATTTTGCTGGAAATAATGTGAACATAGAAATGTATTGAAAGACTGATAATCAAATGAAATATAAAAAAAACAAATGAACAATAGAATCATGAGGTACTTTTTTCATTCTTCCTTATATGTCGCAGCATTCATTGTCACATGGTTCGTGTGTTGAATCATCATCATCATCATCATCGTTCGTTGTTATCAATTTTCTCGTTTGCACTTGCACCGGTGTTATTCAACTTCTTTTTGCAATGATACTAAGCAACCGGGTCTGTTGATATGGGTAATATGAATTTTTTTCTTTTATTCTTCCTGTTTTAATTTCAAAAATGCAAATGATAGAACATTGTTTTCAATCTTTACTCTTAATGTAACTGGAAAAACAAAAAGCAAGGGATGATCACACAAATGTTCCACCAAGTAGAATTGGCCGTCGAAAAGAAATTTTTTGGTGCGCCATCTTTTATTTTTTTCTTTGTCTTGCTTTCATTTTCCTAGGCAACGGAGACATCACACTGGTTGTTATCACAACAGGTGGTTTTTCTCATATTTTAACGGGTCATTGTAAATGTCCATCGGCCATCATGAACGCTGGTAAACAAGTTCGTGTCATCTATGATTTTAGTGCTCAACAAGGTACCGTAGAACTTTCAATAAGTGCCGGGTAAGTGATTCAAATTATCTTTATTCATTTTTGCTTACTCAGGATGTTTATAAAATGTGGAAAAAATCTACGTTGAATCATTAACTTGACTATATTTTACTTTGATAGGGAAATTTTAAAAGTCACAAGAACTGATGTTGGTGATGGTTGGTGGGAAGGAGTCAATAGTAATGGTCAAAGTGGTCTGTTTCCTCAAGGATATGTGGAAGAAATCGATTTGCCACGACCTGACCAACCACCAGCTCACTACTGGCAAGACCACGGATATGATAATGATCCAAATGATGATAATTTCGATGATGACTGGGATGACGATGACGATAGTCAAGCATCTGCCTCAGCAACTGATGTCAATCAACCATCCAACACACAAGTCGTCACCAACTCAACCTCAGGAAGTAAATCATTGGGTGTGAAGAAAAGTTACACTCCATTTTCATCTTTTAGCAAGTCAGCAGTTGAAGAATACATCTTGTCACCAAAAGAAAAGGTTCCACCAAGTAATGACCAAGTCAATGTGATTGATGTTGCACCGGGTATAATTAAATGGGCACCCAACGAGCATCCTTACAGTTGTCAAGTTGCTTCACCTAAGAAAGAAGCTAAATTCAAAGGCCTTAAAAGTTACATTGCTTATCAATTAACGCCTTCTTTTAATAACATTCAAGTGAGCCGTCGATACAAACATTTTGACTGGCTACAAAGTCGCTTAGAAGTCAAATTCATTAACATACCCATACCACCTTTACCTGACAAACAGATATCTGGAAGATATCAGGAAGACTTTATTCGTCATCGTTTAGCACAGTTACAATTGTGGGTTGATCGAATATCTCGTCATCCAGTTCTTGCTCAAAGTGATGTTTGGATGCACTTCATGACATGTACTGAAGATAAAAGATGGAAACAAGGTAAAAGACGTGCTGAAAAAGATGAATTCATTGGTCCAAGTTTTTTTTATGCTGTTAAAGCTCCAAATGATCGTTTAGACAATATTTTTGTTGATAAAACAACTGATCAATTTGCACGATTTGTTGGTAAAATGGATGAAGCAGTTAAACATTTATTTACTACGGCTCAAGATCAAACTAAAAAGTATGCTGGACCATACAAAAGAGAATTTTTAAAGATCTCAGCCGCTTTTAATCAATTGTCAGAATCATTTAGCAACAGTGGATGGCCACAAGAAAATATTGGTCTTAATGATGCCATCAAACATACTGCTGTAACTTATGAATCTATTGGTAGATTGTATGAAGAACAACCAAAGTATGATTTTGAACCAATGTCAGATGTTTTGCATGAATACAAAGGTTTACTTGCTGCTTGGCCAGATATTTTACAATTGCACAAAAGTGCCATTAATCGTAAACGTGAACATCAAAAATTACAAGAAGAAGGAAAAGTTGATCATTCTTTATGTCAAAAAGTTTTTAAAAAAGCTGATACAGTTTCATATGCAACTCTTGCTGAAGTTGATTATTTTCAATCCCAAAGAATTGTCGAATTCAAAGATATGATGAAAGACTTTTTAAAGGGACAAATTGATTTTTATGATAAAATTGGTGCCGCATTAAGGGCTAATTTACAAAAATATGAAAACTGAAATTTGTATCAGTATAATAATTGATTTATTCAATTTATTTTGTTCTCCCCCTCTTTTTTCTTAATCCTCTCAACTCTTTAATCTACAATCAACAATCTTTCAATCTTACACTTTAATTATAATAAATCACCATTTTATCCTTCTTATCTGTCATTTGATCTTTGTTTACATTGTGTGTCTTGGGCTTGATGGAAAACATTTCATCCCATCTTTACATACATACATGTACGGTCCCTCAGTTCTTCCGGTCAATTTTTGTTGTTATTGTTGTTGTTGTCATCAAGTTCATTTGTCTGTGTCATCATTTGAAAATGTCGAGCAAACGTCCTTCACCTAATTCATATGTACACAAGTTGATGAGGATAAAAAAACAACGAACTGATGAACCATCGAGTAATGAAGACTCTTCTAATCAAAGCGAACCTTTAAGTCACTTCTCTTTTCCATCTAATGTCTCTGAAACAAATGGCAAGTCAATCAATGATTTAATCCTTGATGATGAAGATGATGCAGAATCAGAAGTACCTGAAGAAATGGATGAACAACGACAACAAGATGTCATTGACAACAATGATAAATCAAATGTTCACAAGTTGATGTCACAGTTAAACTGTTATTACAAAAGGACTCGACACATTCGACGACAAATACGATTTCGAAATCGACAAACATTGACACTTTTACTTACAATGCATGCAATTTGATCATGATGATGATGATCAATTTGATATACAAATCACACACACGAATAATTATGACTACGTCTTCAAGACAAATTGATGTACAATCAAATAAATTGTTGCTGTTGAATTTATCAAATGAATAGGACTTTAATAAAGAAAATCGAAATGGACAAATAAATCTGTGTCACAATTTGAAAGATATTTCATCAGAATTTCTGATTTTCAAATAAAAAAAGAAAGAAAAAAGAAAAAAAGATTTTCACATTCAAATTGTATTTAAAAGTAAACATTTGATCATACACAGATGATTGAATTTTCATGAATGATTCTTTAGAACTTGGTTAAGACAACACCAGGTAAAATAGAATAAATTGGACTTTGGTGAATTAACTTTGTTTAACCAGAAACAGGAAAGGAGTGAAAATACTTTTTTGTTTGATTATGGTTTGATCATCTTTGTCAAGAGTATTAAATTCTATGATGGTAGAATTTAATCATCAGAATAATCAGGAGACCATAATGAAAAAAATGGAATGACTTTCATTTCAAAGTCAACAATTTGGGCAGGTTGATGACCCTGATCAGTAACAGTGACTGTTTTGACATCTGAAATGTATCCAGTTTTTGTCGCAGTAATTTCATAAGTGCCAGGTGTAAGTAATCGCCAATATTCACCATTTGGAGAAACTGATTTAACATCATGATCAATAAATTGATTACGTCCAGATGTAATATTTTTAACTTTGATTTCAGCTGAAACAATTGGTAATCCAGTGTTAGAATCTTTGACAGTACCTTTGATACCAGAATGTGCTTTCCAAATAAATTCAACGAGTGCGTCTTTGTTATTTTGCCATTCTTTGGGAAGAACATCTGCCGATGGATACTTCACACATCCAAGTTCGATGGTGAGTTCGAAATCATTTGATGCCAAGTATGAAAAATCCTGCATTCCACCTGACAAAGAATACCAAGCAGCACCATTTGTAATTCCACCTTGTTTGGAAAAATCTTCATCAGTTGGATCACATGGACGAGCTTTGGCCATGTTAGCATGTTTATTGGCATAAGTCTGGGCAAGTGATCTAAATGTATCATCATCTGGTGTTGGTGTGTACCTTTTTTCTCCTTTGGATACTTCACGACGTGTTTCATCAAATGGATAATTTGCTACAAGTGAACCACCATGAAAATTTGCTGATAAAACAAATGGTATTGATAAAATCCATTCAACTGCAGCTGATGTTTCTGGTTGTAATTGATGATCAATTGGAATGTTCTTATTAGAATCTACTGTTGGTGACACGTTGTTGTTGTTATCCATTGCTCGAAGTAAATCGGGAAAATCTCGATTGAGATCAACACCAGCGGCATTATTTCGACCAATCAACCAATCTTGTAAATCTCGTGCTTCAGTCGCAATATCCCATCCATCAGGATTTAATGATGGAAGAATATGAATTCGTGTTGTATTGATAAGTTTTTCAATGTCTTTGTTACCAGATTTGTATGAAGTACATAAATAATCAGCTAATGCAAGTAACATTTCACGTCCTAGAACTTCATTACCATGCATATTACCAACTAAACGTACTTCAGGTTCTAAAAATTCATGTTTTCCTGGTTCTTTGGATATTTCAATGACAGTCAATGGCCAACCATTTACACTTCGCTGTGATAATTCATACAATCTGGTTATTTGTGGACATTGTTTACCAATATTGATAAGAATATTGTTTAACTGTTGATTATCATGATGATCAAAATGATAACAATTGATGCTATTGATGAATAAGGTTAAAAGAAGAATCAATTTGATCAAACCACCGTATGTTCCAGCTGTTTGATTGTTAGACATATTGTATCAAGTTTCAGGGAATGATGAAAGATATTGAATTTGATTTTCCAAGGAAATAAAGAAATTAATGATGTTGTTAGGTTGTTAACAAGGATGAAAGAATTAAAAATCAATTTGAATGATTGGATACAATATGATGTTGATAAATAAAAAGAAAATGACTACTCAATAGTCATACAATGGACTGTGTTGTAAGAAGTACTGGTTCTGTC
Source organism: Hemileia vastatrix (assembly GCA_030280995.1). Lineage (NCBI taxonomy): Eukaryota > Fungi > Basidiomycota > Pucciniomycetes > Pucciniales > Zaghouaniaceae > Hemileia > Hemileia vastatrix. The sequence goes on from JASXTE010000100.1 coordinate 77,607, forward strand.
GAGTTAATTGGACATCAAGAGCAAGCGCAAAGCAACATCGACTTGCGTAGGTTGGTCAAAAGAACCGAATGTTCTTTTACCTTGTGAGTTTGAGCAAAGTGTACATATCGATTCTTTACTTGGTGATGTGTTTTTCTTCTTCCTTTGTCACTAAGCAACTAAAGGAAAAGCAAACAGTTTGACGCAAGTGTCGACGCGTTTGCAAGTCTTAGCCTTTAAAGAACTATTGCTCGAGTTGTACTTACACAAGCAACAGTCTGCCCTTGACAGTAATACCCATCCAGTGTGTGTATATGGATGTAATATGATGATATGGATAATATGGATAATATAATGAAAAAAGTTTTTTCTTTCAAGTGATATCAAGGAAAAGTCTTTGGAGCATTTTTAAAAAGTTCTTCGGGTCTTTCGTTTTGTCATTTTAACAATTTACATCTTTCTCTTTCTCTCTGTCTGTCTCTCACACTCTCCAAGGACCTCATTTAACCTATTTAGATGCACTGACAGCATAAATTAATATACTATAATGAGGTTACCGGGCTCGAGGTTACTCGAGTTCTAGAGAGAAGTAAAGTTTGTCGAATTTTGGTTTTTTGTGTTGCAAATTTGTGCCCCTTCGCATGAGTAATTATAAAGGACGTTACACTTGGATGAATTTATTACTTTTTCTACCTACTTTTTTTTTCTCTACCAATGATACCAATGATCTCCACCTCTCACTAATCTGGACACAAGGACTAGAACACTCGAATTATACTCGAGTCAAAATGAAGTGTAACATTTACTGTCCACTGTCAGTGTGTGTCAGTTGCTTCCATTGTCTGCAACTATTTGAAACAACTAGTACAACTTTTGTACTTTTGTCCCTCTGTTTGATCATTTAATTGAATAGTCAACCAATTGGTCAATCAATTGATTTGTTCAATCATCATCGACAACAATGGCTGATATAACTGGAACTATGGTTAATTCAGAAGTTGATTTACAACGAATCATCAATGGTTCTGATGCTGCTGATCGTTTAGTATCTCGAACATCTAATTTACTTCAAAATAAATCATTCACCGATGTTACATTCATTGTTGGACCTGCATCACATTCGAAAAAATATGTTGGACATCGTGTATTACTTGCTATGACATCACCTGTATTTGAAGCATTATTTTATGGTGATACTGCTGACAAATCAAAAGTTATACGTATACCTGATTTAGCACCAGTTGGATTTGAAAATTTACTTCGATATGCTTATACTGATTCACTAAATTTAGTATCAGTTGAAGATGCTATGTTAACTGCTTATGCTGCTAAAAAATATCTCTTACCACATTTATTACGTGAATGTTTAAATTTTATCGATAAAAATGTATCACCATCATCTGTTTGTTCAGTTATGGAATTTGCATCATCAGTTAATTCAAGTCATTTAGCTTTTCAAGCTCTTCAAGTGTTAGATCGACAGACATATCAAGTATTATCACATAAATCACTTAATACATCACAATCATCAACAATTGCAACAATTTGTTCAAGACGTTATTTAAATATATATTCTGAAGCATCTTTAATATCTGCTGTTATATCATGGGGTGCATGTGAAGTTCGACGACGTGGTGGTGATCCAGGTGATTTTGTTGCTATACGTAATGTTTTAGCTGATTCAGGTATATTGCGAAATTTACGCTTTTTAGCTCTGACACCTGAAGAATTTACACGAATTATAGCACAAACAACTGGACATCATCATCATCATCACTATGGTAGTGATGTTGATACAACTATGGCAACAGCTGGTACTGATGTTGGTGGAGGAGGAAGAGATTCATCACTCACACTCAAAGGTGACATCGGTCCTGATGATGATCCAACGACACATCGATCATTGTTAACAAAGACAGAACAAGTTGCTATATTTATGAATTTATCTATATCAAATATTCGACCAGTACCTAAAATTTTATGCTCTGATAGTCGTGGTAGAACTGCACCACCAGAATATTTTATTGTACGAAGATTTAAACCATCATCTTATGCAACTGCTACATCAATTACACAAGTTACATCTGTCACTGGAATTGGTAAACAAGTACGTCAAGCAGTATGTAAATTTCAATCAATGACACCTGAAACAATTTATATTGTTGGTGCAGTTATACCTGTACGACTTGATACTGGATATTATTCTGTTCGTGCACCTAAATTAGATTTACAATTAAAATTTAGCTCAAAACCAGGTGTTACATCTGAACCACCGCCACTTGGTTTACGATCAAATGATGAACCTATTTTACTTGATGCTACTGATGAAACTGGTTTATCAGCATCACTTTCTAAAGATAAAGATTGTGTTGTACGGTTGAGAAGACCACTTATTGTTAAACGTGGACATATGAATGAAATTACATTACACTTTGGTTCTAATGATCAAGAACTTGTGGTTATAAGAAAATCTGGTACAACTAAATCAACTGCTAATCAAGCTGAAATTACTGATGGTGAAGGACTCAATTGGAATTTCTTCAAGAGTAGTAATTGCGTTGAATTTAGTGAATTGTATTATTATTATTGAAAATGTTTGACTGTGTGAATTTTAAGTGACTTTATTTGTCACTCTCTTTCTCTTTCTCTTTCGTCTCTCGAGTAGTTCGATATGAACGAAACAACCAAACAATCTACACACACAAGAAAATATCTGCACATTCAATCTACAGTGATAATTACAATATAAAATTCTTCAAGTGATGATGATGATGATGATGTTGAATGATTATTTTAGCTCATGTTGCACAAAAATAATCTTTATCTCATTTTACGATACATCAAACAGACAAAATATACTTCCACATGTTGCAATATTATTCGCTTGACAACTTGTCAATTATGATAATAACAGAAACAACGACAATGACATACACAAGAAAAAAAGAGAAGCTTCATAATGACAAACCATTTTACTCATAATTTGAGTAAAATGTTTAGAACTTTGGTGAAAAGTATTGATTCCTTTGATCATTCTAAAGCTCATATTAAAAGTTTAACTTGATGATGTTGATCATACTGATACATTTTTTTTTCTTCTTCTTCTTGTTAATAGAACTGTCAAAGTGTCTAAACACACAACTAACATTTCTCACCTTGTTTAACTTGCTCAAGGCCACAAAGTTTATGAATTTTTTATTTCATTTACACAGGTGCAGGAAATTACCACAGTGAACTTTTCAACGACAGCAACAAAAAATAATCATCATTTGTGAGTATTTATAAATTTACACCTACTTTAAACTGTTCAAATTTAGTAAGTTGATTGGTTGTTGGTGTTGTTGTTTTTTCCCTCTCTCTCTGTAAAAGTTCTAAAAAAGTTCTCAACTTGTTAATATCGAAGTGTTCGATTTTTGTAATTGAGGGCAGGAAAAAAACACCTTAAACAAGTATTCTACTCTGGTGACCTCTTCAGGTGATACCAAAAGGGCCAAATTTGGTTCCCTTTTGGAGGCTCACTTGTCACACTCACGAATCGGCCGCCGACTCAGAACTTCAGGTTAAAAATCGATCGTTCATACATACAACACACATGCACAGCTTCAATGTACACATAAGCACAGATACACTGACACTTACTCAGATCATTCGACACGTTGAAGCCATGGAACGAACATACTCTCAGGTATTGGCAAGTCCAATGCCTGCATCTTTAGTTGATTCAGCAGAACTTATTGCTCGTATTATTAATATAAAATATTTATGTTCATTCATTTGTCAATATAACACTGCCAACAAAGCTACCAATTTAATTGGACCTATCGTATTAATCGTAATGATTATTTTATCATTTTTAATAATAATATCAACAACATTGGATTTCTTAATTGAATGGTTACCATTATCATGTGTATTTTACTTTGTAACATTATTAACACGTCGTCGATTATCTGATGGACATTTATTCACATTAATTTTATCTATAATACTTGTTGAAATTATAACATCAATATTATGTCCATCGTTTATATTATCAATACCAATACTTATTAAATTATTTTCAACATTCATCTCATCAATACTTATCGTACCTTGTGTCCTTTTAGGATTAACTACAAGTTATTCTGCTTTTCAATTGATGGCATTTTCATCATTTATCATATCACTTACACCACAAAATGATAAAAGTATTACACGAATTATATCTGTATCATTCATATCATTTGCAGGTATATTACTTGCACGAATGACCGAAGCAATACTTGGATCATCTTTATCCTCATCATCATCATCATCATTGTTGTCATCATCAGATTTACCATCATCATCATCATCTGCTGCTGCTGCTGCCAATTCAAATACTTCATCAGATGTTAAAAATGTTTCTGCATGGAAAAATTTTTCACGTAGACATTCGAGTCCACGACGTCTTCAACGTCGTGGGTCATTTCCAAGTCTTCCTGGTTCGACGACAACTCGATCATTCAGTTTTCATGGTAATCAAGCATCTGCATCTGATACAACACTTTTAGCAGCAGCTCATGGACTTGTATCTGATTTATTGAGTGATTCATCTTTACCCAACAAAGTTATCAGTAATTTACGTGTATTATTGTATATTTTAGCACCTGCTACACCAACCAGTATTAATCAAAGGACAAAAACATTTCCACCAGTTTCTCTTGTTGAAGTTAATCGACTTTCGCTTACTGATTCAGAAGAAATTCCTTTCGTCAATGAAAGATGTTCTACTTTTGCTAAGGTAAGAATTTGTTGGAAGAAATATTCTTCTTTTTCTCTTATCTTTCTTTCTTATGATATTGACAACAATTTTATACAGAAACAACAAAAAACACCAACTGGTTCATCTGGAATTCTTAGGCGAATGTCAACATGTACTTGGAGTACAACAACAACAGCAACTGGACTTCCCATATTAGAACCAGAACCAAATAGAAAAAGATCTGCAAGTTTTCGAATGAATTTACACAGTCCAAGTAGTTTACATGGTTCTGTTCACACATCATTTGTATCCAGTGACACTTCTCCCAGTCAAAGGTAAGGGTAGAATAAAAAGAGTAAAAAGAATGAAAAGAAAGAACTAAAAGAAAAAGTAGAACATTTGTCTGTACATATTAAATTTTAATGATGTCTGTACAACACGCAATTCACTGTACTAAATATCAATTTAACAAATGTTTCTCTTTGTTAGTCCATCGATTGAACATAAAAATCGTACTGTTACATCGATAAAAGCTCAGCAGCAAGCAAGTGGAAATTCTGGAGTATCTTCACGTGAATCTACTGCAAATTCAAATGTTGTTCCATTAGCAGAACGAATTCCAGAAGATGAAGATGAAGATAAAGATTCAACCAAAGGAGAAAATAATTTTAATGAAGAATCAGTTGTTAAACCATCAATGACATCTGATTATGATAGTTCCAATGAATCACCCAATGATTATGATATTGCATCATACGGTTCAAGAGACAGTAGTTGTGAATCTCGAGACTTTTGTAAAAAGTGTATGCTTTGTGGTCACACACCAAATGAATCAACTTCAACTGATTTAAAAGCAGTCTGGCCTAATGTGTCACCTGGACCTGCATTGAAAGAAAATCGTGATCATCATGGACGATTCATTGTTGAAGATGGCCTTGCCTACGATTTAGATGAATTGACTGTTGATCCTCTTCTCAATTTGATCGGTGAATGGGACTATCCAATATTTGAACTTCGAGAAGCAGCAGGTGATGCTATTCTTAGCGAAATTTCCTATAGAATTTTTTACGAAGCTGGTCTGTTAGAAGCATTTAAAATTCCACTTCAAGAATTTCTAAACTACTTTCGTGCACTTGAATTGGGTTACAAAGAAAAACCATGTAAGCAACATAGCATAAATTTTATTTTTTCTTCTTTAGTTTTATTTGTTGTCTTATTCTTCAGGCTAAAATGTTCTTGTCCTTGTTGATATTGATGTTGTTGTAAATGTTGTTGTCCTTTGCCATTGAAATTTCAACATTTGTTGATTTTTCGATCTGTTGTCATGTTCTTTTCTTTATCCATGTTGTTATTGTTATTGTTGTTGTTGCTACTGTTGATGTTTCGTATTTGTTGTTTGTTTAACAAGATGTTTATTTGTTATCCAATACAGATCATAATCGTACACATGCTGCTGACGTAGAATTGGGTAAGTGATGACGATGATACTCTTTCAGTTAAGTTCATTCATTTGTAACATTGAATTTACTTTTTGTATTCTATTATATTAGGTGTATATTTTTTCACAAGTTCACCCATACCCAATTTTGAACAAATACCAGCGGATTCGAGTGAAAGTCCATTACAAAAAACATCAATAGGACCTTTACCTCAATCTTATTTGAGGCACATTTCTGTTTGTGAAGAAACTTATGGTATTTTGGGAGCAAATTTTCCAGCTTTAGAACTTCTCGCACTTTACACTGCGGTAAGTTTTCACCTTTCAATTTATCTTCTTTTTTCTTTTTTGTTCAAAATATCTTTTGTCAAGTTTACACTTGTATTTTTTAACAATGTATAATTGACTGTGGAGCACGTGTGTGTGTGACATTGACACACGCAAACAGACAAACTTTGTTCATCATAGTTATCATCATTGTTATCTTTTTCTTCTTCTTCATCATCATCATATTCTTCTTCTTTCGTGACAGGCTTCGATGCATGATTTCCATCACCCGGGAAGAACCAATGCATTTCTTGTTTCAACATTTTCACCTGAAGCACTGATGTATAACGATAGGTCTGTTCTAGAAAACTATCATTGTGCAGCCGCGTGGACGTTATTCTTTTCATCTCCGGGATACAATTGGTTACGTTCACTTGACAAAGCTGAATTCAAAAGATTTCGCTTTCTCGTTGTCGAACTTGTCCTTGCCACAGATCTGAAGAGGCACTTCGATATATTAGCTGAATTTAATTCTAAGGTAAGGGGTATCCTCCTTCTATCCTTCTTGTAGCTTCTTTTGCATTGTTCTTACGCATTTAGAGTGAACATTATCACCATCACCATCACCATCATCGTCATTATTACTATTATTACATTGTGCTCGTCTTATGCCCATGACACATGAGTCCAAAAAGAAATTTCATGTGTGTTTCTGTGTATCTTTACCCATTTTCATTAATTTAGGTAAATGAACCTGATTCTCCTGGGATCGATTGGTTTGCTGAGACGGATAGACTTCTTGTTATGCAAATGTGCATCAAACTTGCTGACATTAATGGACCATGCAAAAGGTTTGTCTTTGTACTTTCATTTGATTGTCTATGTGAATTGTTTTCTTTTTTCTCCTTTATTTTCTTACTTCACCTTAATCTATTTTATCCTAATTCTTTCACTCTCATTGGAATTTTCTTTACCAATAGGCATGACATTCACATCCAATGGACTCATCGTATTGCAGAAGAATTCTATGAACAAGGTGATGAAGAAAGGCGTCTTGGAATGCCGATTTCTCCTTTCATGGATCGAAAAAATCCTCAGTTGGCCAAGCTTCAGGAATCATTTATTAATCATTTGGTTGCTCCTTTGTGTAATTCTTACGCTGAAGCTGGTTTATTGCCTGGTCTGTGGCAGTACCAACCTGCATCTTGTGATGAAGATTCAAGTGAAGGTGAAGGTAACCAGTATACTTGGTAGTCTGTTTTGATGAATATTTAATCATAATGTATAACTTTCTTTTCATCATTTATTCTTATCTATCTAGACTTGAGTTTAAAATGTTCAGTCAGACGAGTCTCTTGTCTACCTAGTAAACATCTTCAAGAGAATTATGAATATTGGACAAAAGAAATGGAAAAAGAATATCGTTCATCATCTGGTACTAGTGAAGATTCATCTACTCCAGTTCTTAATGCACCAATTGAAGAATTAACTGAAAGTGAAGATTGAATAAGATCAAAAGAATAAAAGCAGACGAACTTTACTTACTTGAACCGATTGCCGGATACTTAAGGTACTCACAGGACCGGATCAACGGTTCTAACCAGCTGATCGTACTTTTGTCAGACGACAAACACAAATGCCTTTCTTTGCAGTTGCCATTCCTATTGGAATAGCTAAACCAGATAATCTTGTTTTTGAAAATCTTGATGAAGCAAGAAAATTGGTTAAAGAAATTAAAGGATCAAGATTTAAAGAATTCACATCAAAAGAAGATGCCGAATTATTTGCCCACGTGCAATTTGAACTCGAAGAAAGTGTCAATCTTGAAGCTGCATTTTCATCTCAATATAAAAAACCTAAGCCTCAAGATTTAGCTGAATTTCGTAAAGCAATAGAATCAAATAATATTGCGTACATCAATGCTTGTATTAAAGAAAATCCATGTTATCTCATTTCAAGTAGTGATTGTGCAGTTGTGTTACAGGAAGGTATGAGATTTAATGCCAGCCATGTTGCAGCCAAAGCAAATAAGTTTGAAATACTTAAATTAATTTTAGACACTGTGTCAAATTCAACTTTCATCAAAGTATACTATCCAGCAGATTCTGAAGAAACAGCCAAAGAACGGGCAAATTTATTGCTTCATTCCTACTTAAATACACCAGACAGAGTTGTAAGTATAACAATTGATTGCATTTAATCGATAAGAGAGATTGAAAAGCAATATAATTCAACTCTATTAACTCTATTTCAGGCAAATGACACTCCTCTTCATCTTGCTTCGAAATTTGGTTCGGTAGATTGTGTTAAATTGCTACTTTCATACCCCCAGTGTGCCGTAAATCAACCTAATAAGTCGGGTAAAACGCCTGCACAAGTTATTTGTGATAGGAAAAGTGGTGATGCAGAAACAAAAAAACGACTTGAAGAACTTTTCGAAGCAACATTATACATTCCAATTGTTAGGACTGACGATTCAGTTAGAGTTTGTCGTCCAACTAAAATTATAAATTCTCCCGATGTTAAAGCTGTTGCTGGGCCTTTGTCACCTCAACAGGCTGAACGAATGTACGATTATCTCAGATCACCTAGAAAATCTCCTCTTGGAAGAAAAATGCTTAATATGAGACTGACTGACTCACAAAAAGGAGTTGAAAAAATGGCACGATTCAAATGTCGGGAAGATGGAATAAAGTGGATAGAAAATTGGCCCTATCTAAATTGTGATGCTGACCTTGCAACCAAAGAAGGACTCAGTTTGTTGGAAAAGCATTTTGAAAAAGTCACTCGAGAGCTTAGTACGATGAAAAATTCATTCGAAAACCTATGTGACAGCGGTAAGATAAATGGGGATGGATTAGATACTTCATTTCAAACTACGCTCAAAATGTCATCACTAGAAGAGCAACAACTGTGTCAAGCATTTAATTGTATTGCAGTTACATCATGTGAAGAATCTGATTCTGATGATGATATGTATTTTACTCCACCAACTTCACCCATTACAAAACAAGCATTATCGCCGATTCATTGCGATTATTACGTCAATGGTAAAGAATGCACTTCATGGGACTTTTTATCATATGATGCTCTTGATGGATGCGAATTACTTGATCCCATCGAATATCCTCTCACTCATTCCTGGTTCATGAGGATTGCAAACAAACCTCGTAATAAAACAGGGCCCAAAAATTCAAATTCATTGTTCAACAAAACTTTTTGAAAGTAAATGATGATTATTTATTTCAAGTTGACCTTAAAAGCTTCCCATTTATTTCTGACCTTGGTCTGTCTGGGCAATTGAGTTTGTTCTGTCTTTCCTTTTTTGTTTCAGGTAAAACCTCTTGTAATTGACCTGTTCGTAAGCTACTTACAATGAAAATCGATAAAACTTCAACTTTATGCATTTCACAAATGATGGAGAACAACTGTAGGAAACAACAAAAGACAAAGTAAAAGTCCACTTTTGTTACAATAGACAAAAACAATTGGTGCTGAACTTATAGATGACCAACAATTTGAAAGGGAAAGAAAAGAAAGGAGACGAGACTTGATTCGACTCTTCGAGTTCTAAGAGTGTTAATCTTTTCATTTAACTCGTGTAGACGATTTCATTAGAGTCTTCACAGACACTTTCATTTGTCACTTTTAATCTAGATTTTATGATGACTAATTCCAAGACAAGCTGCAACAGTGGAGACGCACAAGGCCATGGAAGTTCATTAATGACCTGCCATTGTTTTGAATATACTGAAGTCTACTGTAGAACTGTTCTACATTAGACTAGACGTCACAGTCAGTTTTATCTTTTCACGTCTCATCCACGATATTTATTTATTTATTTGGACAAAGGTATATTTTACATTGTTTCCTAACAAATCATTCACACTCTTTCAGTGAAAAAATTATTGCTTCCGTAAAGATCGTTGTTGTTTGGATTGAAATATTCGATATTTACTTTTACCCCTCGACCTGATGCAGGTCTGTTTAACATGTTTTCGAGACAATGATGTGCCTGACATGGTTTTAATTGATAGGAAAAATCATTTGAAGTAGCTGAACTACTACATCCAGGATTTAGCAAATCCAGTTCTAAAGTATGACTGTGTAATTCTTTAGGAATATCTACTGAAGTAATACAACAATGAGCTTTAAAATCATGACCACCGTAAGCAAACATATCTGGTTTGTTACAGCAAACACCGTAAACATCTTGACCAAGAACTCGAGTTTCAGTTCTTTCGAATCTATCGTATAAATTTTGTATTGAATAGAAAAATGTATTACCCATCTTATTGTTGGTACAAGTTGATTTGGTATAAAGATTTTTATCGTATGGTTTAGTTTCTCTGGCAATTGCATAATAAGTTGGTGCATTGAGTAGAATTTTTTCATTCAAGTTCTTTGTAATATTAGGCAATCCAGATAGAGGAGGACAAGATCGATAGAAAATTGGATTCTTTAAACCAGGTTCACCTTTGTGTAACAATGAAAATGGTTCGCAGAAATTTCCAAATTGTGGCTTGTGTTTGTGGTTTATAGATATTTCCTGACGACAACAGAATGGATTATCTGGTCTAATCAGGTTGTTATCAAACTCGAATGGTGTCTGAGATCCTGACATTCCACAACATTCTCTCTTTGGGTCAAGTGAGTAATCGCTGAAGACATCTTTTGAACAACACCAACTGTAAGAATGACTGGAGACCTTATTATTAACGACTTCCATGAAAGAAATTTGAACTTTTTTTGAACTGTCAACACAATCGGCTGAACTTTTGACTGGAACTAACTGAGGAAATTGACCATTAGGAGGTTGTATCAGTTTAAAGATCTTTGCGAAGATATTGTTTGCTGACGTATCACTTCTGGAGACTGGAATGTGTTGTATTCGAACAAACTCAACACCATTTCCTCCTTTTTCCAAATGAATCTCGGGATTTACACTAGCACATGGACGAATGTAACTAGGAAAAGAGTTATCATGAGACCTCAAAGCACAACAATTGAATTCATATATTCTTGTACGGTAGTGAACTTCTTTTACTTTACCATCTTTACAGCATATCGTGTATAATGACTGGGCTGAAAATTCAGTTCCAAAAACAGATGAATAATGATGATCATTATGGTAACTGAAAATGCATTGCTTATGTTCATTGACGAAATCCAAAGGTAAAAGGGCTTGACCATAGATCAAATCAACGAGTGTGAGGATGAAGTATACATCAGTTGTCACTTTCATCGTGGTGACACTTGTATGGTGTGAAAAAACGACTGGTCAGTTACTGAATCAACTACAAGCCTTCATACCAATTGATGGGTACAAATGATGAACACCTGTCGTTAAAAGATAGGGGCCGAGTGTAAAAGTATTCGAAGGTATTTATTGGCTCGGTTTCATGAATCATTGTCATGTTATTTCAACAAATTAGTCCACATATCTGAATAAATGGTTGAACCAAACGGTTTTACAGGTAACGATGATTTTTTTCCCAAGCTGACCTCAATACAAGCAACTTCATCATCCCTGACCTCATCTGTTCAGGCTTTAGAACTCTGCTGGTAGAACTTCCGTCTTTTTCAGAATGGAATGTGCCTTGCTTTGCCTGTGCATTTGCTACTTTGACTGGACAAGTTGAAACATTTTAATCAATCTGCCTTGATCTTACCACTAACTGTGGATTATTTTACCACGAATACGAGTATATCGATTTATTGGTAAAGACTGCGCACATATTTATTGGTAGAACATGCAGAGTGTCTTGTAAACCTGAGGAAAATGTCGAATGTTCTTTGATAGGTTCTTTGTCAAGGTTAAGTTGACTTGATCGATTGGATTCTTTAATTAAAGATTCTAATTGTTGCTTCGTCTTTGTCTTTCATTCGCAAGCATCTGCTCCAACGTCAACTGTCGATTTAATTGACACTAACAAACACACTGACTGGTGATTTGGCCGAAAGTGACATCAATACACCTAAAGAACAAGTAATTGTAGTCCACAAATAGACTCACTCGTTGTCATCTCTACAGCATCTAATTTGTCCAAACAATCAAACATTCTACAAATGATCAAGCATGAGATAAAATGAGACAATTGAGATAAAACATAGGTAAAGATATTGTCAGAACTTATGGTTGACTTGTGTCACTTGATTGGAAATGAACTTTGAACTTATGAACGACTGACGAATCCAATAAAAAGTAAGGAAAGAAGTAGGTTAGCTTCAATATCTTCTAAAACATTATTTGACGTGATGGTTCTTCCAGTTTTTTCGGTAAACGCAATCCGATTTGAGTCACCACTAATACTTTCAATCAAAAGCAATAATTTACGTTTGATTATAAGTGATTCTAGTGGAGAAGCTACAATCTGATTACGTGCAATGATGGAATTGAGAAATCGATACAGTTGAACTGATTGTCTGTTTACCACAGCAAGGTAAGAACATAAAATATATCCTCGAATACAGTAAAGAACGGAAACAAATGTCATATTAGCTTTGAGAATAAATATAAACCAATCTTCAGTTGAAGAACTGTATGTTGGTGAAATCAATGACAAAATTGGTAGAAAAGAATGTTTACCAATGAAAACAACTGTACTGATGAATTTCCTTGATTTTTCAATCATCTCAACAACATCAGTGTACTTTGATCGCAGATGAATAAATCTAGTCAAGTTGATGAATCTTAATTCAAGTAATGATGTCAACATTTTCTTATTTGAATAGATGATGCAATCAACGATGCAAATTGTGTAAGAGTAGACAAGGTAAACATCATTGCAAACAAAACGACATCCATACACAAGGATACAAATGTGAATGACCATTCGTAGGTGGAAAGGATAATTGAGTAAACCAATTTGATAGATGTACATTGCAATCCATTGACTACAGGCGGTCACAGCGACATTGATACAGACAATACGAGTAATTGTATACATTTGTTTACCAAATTCTTTCCTGAAGTGACTTCCATGTTGTAAGAAGTTCTTGTATTCAGTGGGATATTTTAAAAATGTCAAAGTGAAGTAACATCGATAGAATAGAATCTCAGTTAATGCGATCGAGTTGATGATGATGTTTGATATTAGAACCAAAGGTAAACGTGGAGATTTGTAAATCAAGTGAGATAATTGTTCATCCTCGAACATCAACAAATATACACTTCCGTATACATGAAGCATCGTCCAAGCTATAACTGTGTACACTATGATCCCATGAAGTACTTTTTGCTTTTCAACTCGCTTTGGATACAAAAAATGACCATCAATTACATCACTCAACGATTTATCTTGACTTGTCCATGTTGTTTTAAATAGTCGATGGATGAATGCCATTATTTGATGGTTCATCCGATTGTACAACTTACACATTGGAAACTCATGGTTGATGAAAACAACATCGACTGACATTCGAACATCATGGGCATATTCAATCATTAAGTTTATTTATCTGTAGCGTGTAGAAAAATTGAATGCACTTTGAATTAACTTAGTTATATGAAAAATAAGTAACCTTTGACGTAGATAAAAATTTATCGATCAGCGGAAACATAAAAGCCAATTATTTTTATTACTTGTACTGTAATTCAATATAATAATAATAATGATCATCATCATGATCATTGTAACTTATGAGTCACTAACGAATCCAAGGAACAAAAGTGTCAGTTGAACATTGAGATCAACATCATTAAAAACATTTTTAGAAGTAACTATTCGTCCAGTTTTTTCTGTGTAAGCAATTCTATTGCAATCACAACTGATATTTTCAATTATTGTTAATAATTGACGCTTCATCATAATCGATTGAACTGGAGAAGCGACAATTTGGTTACGTGCGATGATAGAATTGAGTTTATGGTACAATTGAATCGATTGTCGACTAACTGCGGTAAGATAAGAACACAAAAGATAACCACGAATACTCCAGATCACACAAACTACAATTATGTCTAATTTGAAGATAAATGTAAACCATTCATCAGCTGGTGAACGAAATACAATCCAAATAAGTGACAGAATTGGCAGAGAGGAAATTTTGCTCGTTAGAACAATTGTGCTGACGAAGTTAACTGATCTTTTGATCATCTTGGCTCCAAAGAAATACTTGGACAGTAGATCGTTGAATTTTCTTATGTTCATGAATTCAAGTTCAGAAAGACAAGTTAACATTTCTGAGTTGGAGTGAATGATACAATCAACAATGCAAATCGTGTATGAGTAGACGAGAAAAACGTCTGTGATGATGAAACGATCAGAGTAGACGATGAAAGTAAAATGAAGAAATATTCTCAAGTCGAATGAATGATTTAATTGGGTAACTTCATAGTTGATGAAACCGATCCAACCACTGATGGCACCAAATGATACGTACACACAGATAATTCGAACAATTTTGTACAGTTTACTCCTGAATTGTACCCTGAAGTGTTGTTCATGAGACAACAATTTGTCGAATTGAATACGAGATTGCAAATACATTACAATGAAGTAACATCGATAGAAGATAATTTCCATGAGAGCCAAAGGGATGATTAAGATGAACAGATTAAGGATTAGCGGTGATTTTGGATAATAGTAAACAAGTCTGGCTAATTTGTCATCATTAAGCATCAGTAAATATCCATGAGAGTAGGCGAAGAAGAAGAAATAACCGGATGAAAGGTAAAAAATGAAACCACGAAGTAGTTTGTATCGCGTGATGTGTTTGGGATACAAGAAGTGAGCTTCAATAACTTCACCGAGAGAATTGATGTGTTTCTTCCATGTTGGAATGAGAAATTGACTCATCAAGTTAATCCACCCGTTCAACCACATCTTGATTGTTGGACAACACTGATGGATGAAGGAACTTCCAATACTGATACTTCAGATCACTTTAAGTACTGTCTCGAAATCGATGTTCTACAATATAACTTTTCACCGACATTCGACTTATTTGCTTATCGCGTGTTGAACTTTAGAATGTTTAATTTTAACTTATTTTGAATATCACATTGAACTTTATTATCAAATTTACTATAAAACATTTTATTGTGACGAGTAGTTTTTCAATTTTATCGGTTGAATGAGCTTTATTGGAACGAATAGTCTCGTTATGTGGTGATACAGTCAATTTGAATGATGTAAGTCAAAAGTGTCGAATGTTCAATCAGTAGGTTCTTTGTCAAGGTTGAGTTGACTTGATCGATTGGATTCTTTGATTAAAGATTCTAATTGTTGCTTCGTCTTCGTTTTTCATTCGCAAGCATTTGAGTCTTTACTCCAACGTCAACTGTCGATTTAATTGACACTTACAAACACAATTACTGATGATTTGGCAGAAAGTGACATCAATACACCTAAAGAACAAGTAATTGTAGTCCACAAATAGACTCACTCGTTGTCATCTTTACAGCATCTAATTTGTCTAAACAATCAAACATTCTACAAATGACCAAGCAAATAAAGAAAACAACGTTTTCGCTCAAACCTAATTTTTGTTCTCGTCAAATTAAACTTGATCATGATCAGCCGCCAACAAAACCAATGAAAAGAAAAGTTAGTTGAACATTAGAATCAACATTATCGAAAACATTGTTTGAGGTGATTATTCGGCCAGATTTTTCCGTGAAAGCCAATAGATTAGAATCACCACTGATGCTTTCAATCAAAGCTAGCAAATGACGTTTAATGATTATCGAGTTCTTTGGTGAGGCAAGAATTTGATTGCGTGCAATGATGGAATGAAGTTTGATGTAGAGTCGAACAGACTGTCCGTTGATCATAGCCAGGTAAGAACATAAGACGTACCCTCGAATACAATAAAGAACACAAATAAAGACCAAGTTTGATTTGAAGATGAACAAGAAGCAACCATCGGCTGAGGAACTGTATACTACCCATGTCAAAGACAAGATTGGTAAAGTTGAGACTTTACCCATGATAACCACTGTGTTAACAAAACTATTTGATCTGTCGATTATTCCAACAGCAAAGAAGTACTTTGACATTAAATAGTTTAATTTTCTCATGTTCATGGATTTCATGTTAGACAGACAAGTCAACAATTCCGCATTGAACTGAATGATGCAATCGACAATGCAAATGGTATACGAGTAAACCAGGTAAACATCTGATGCAATGTGTCGATCAAAATGGATGATTAAAGTGATGTGAATGAGTATATTGAGATCAAGTGACTTGTTCAATTGGTTAACTTCGTAGAAGAAATAAGCGATCCAACTACTGATGGCACCCAAAGAGACATTCAAACAAATGATTCGAATGACTTTGAACATCTTATCTCTAAATTGCACTCTGAAGTTGCACTCATGCGATAGAAAGTCTTCAAATTGACAACCAAAGTACATGAAGATGAAGTAACATCGATAGTAGATTATTTCTACCAGAGCAGGTAAAGTAACAAAGATACATGATTGTAGGATAAAAGGTAACTCTGGGTAGAAATAGAACATCCGAACCATCCATGATGAATTATCATCCTTGAAGACAAAGAGGTATCCATGTAAACCCACGCAAAGCAAGAAATAAATAGATGAAATGTAAAATACAATTCCATGTAACACTTTGTGTCGACGGACATATTTTGGATACAAAAAGTGAGCTTCGATCGCTTCACCCAAAGAATTTACTCGATACCAAACTGGATTGATAAACTGGTTGACAAAGTCGAGCGGCTGTAGAAACCGCATAACTTGATCCAATGATTGATCACAGAGAAGACAAATGACACTGACTCTTCACTGGTTTAGACATTCAATAGGTATCATTTGTGAATTAATGAACTTATCACAAATACTGAATTGCGTGTACGAGCTCTTCGTTAAATTAAGCCTCAGAATGCAAGGATGGAACATGCAAAGGACAGATCATTCGTTGTGAATCGTTCGACTCTATCATGATTATAAATTGTTTGAACTATAAGTTTATTTTCATAAACTGTGATGAACAATCAAAAGTAATCTATTAACGGCATTAGGAGAAGAGTTAATTGAAAGTTGGAAAAGATGTCCTCGAGAATATTGTTCTGAGTAACAATTGAACCATTTTTCTCTCTATATGACAACAGACTGGTCGATCCACTGATATTTTGGGAAAGGCTTAATAATTGTAGTTTGATTATGATGCGATTTCTCGGTGATGCAATAATTCTATCCCTTGCTATAAGCGAGTTGAGGAGTCGATAGAGTTTAGCAGATCGAACATTCACCACTGCCAGGTAAGAACATAAAAGGTATCCACGAAGACTGTAGAGAATACAAACAGAAACTAAATTCCACTTGTAGATGAAGACAATCCAGTTGTCGGCTCGAGCAAGGTAAAACAGCCAAGCGAAAGAGATGATAGTCAACGAGTACAATTTACCTACGAGAATCAATGTACCAATCAAATGTGACGACTTATTGATAGTATTTGATGCGAACGAGTACTGGGACATCAAGTTTTCCCAGTTCGTTCGACAGAGGAAACATGATTGGTCAAAAGAACTGAATATCTTGTCAATCGACTCAAGAACAGCATCGATGATACAAATGGTATATGAATAGACAATGTAGATGTCTGACGAGATGAATCGATAACAATTGAAGATTAACGGAATGTAAATGATGATGAATAACTTGTATGGTGAATCTAACCATCTGATTCCGTAAATTGTATGAAGTATTACTGTAAAATTCGCCGCAAAAGATACCATCAAACAACAAGTTTGAGTCCATTGAAGAACTTTTCGCTTGAATTGTACACGAAAGTTGCTTTCAAATGATAGAACAGTTAGCAATTCACTATGAAATGTGAAATACATCATCAGGAAGTAACATCGGTAAAAGATTATTTCGCCGTAGGTAACAAAGACCAGGATGTTTGTTATTTTCATGATTAAAGGTAACTCTGAGTAGTACAAGAACAATTTAGACAGAAAAGTCCAATTTTCAGGGTAAAAATTGAACAGAACTCCATGACACGTAAAAAATATTGTCGAGAATACGATGGATAGGTAGAGAGATACCCCGAGGAGTACTTTGTGTCTTCCGGTGACATTTTTAGGATAAAAAAAGTGTCCGTCTATTGTTGAACTAAAAGAGTCAGATGAATAAGTCCAAGCTGGATTAAATAATCGATGGAACAAGTGGATCACCTGGACACTCCACATGACTGTAAACGTTCTCAACCTCAACCTGATGCTTGTTAAACCTCACAAAGACTTTCTGACAATCGTTCGAAATAAACAAGTTTAATGTGAAAGTTTCTCAGCTGTTGTTCACGTTAAATCATTAAATTAATGCTCGAATGTAGTTTAAGTCTCACGTCAGAACTTTATATGTATCGCATCTGTTCGCCGAGTCAGGTCTTAGAGGAAATTAAGAACTAACTCAAAATCGATGTTCTACAATATAACTTTTCACCGAAATTCGACTTATTTGCTAATCGCGTGCTGAACTTAAGAATATTTAATTTTAACTTATTTTGAATATCACATTGAACTTCATTATCAAATTTATTATATAACATTTTATTGTGACTGTCAAATGTTCGATTGGGAGGTTCTTTGTCAAGGTTGAGTTGACTGGATCGATTGGATTCTTTAATTAAAGATTCTAATTGTTACTTCGTCTTCGTTTTTCATTCGCAAGCATTTGAGTCTTTACTCCAACGTCAACTGTCGATTTAATTGACACTTACAAACACAATGACTGGTGATTTGGCAGAAAGTGACATCAATACACCTAAAGAACAAGTAATTGTAGTCCACAAATAGACTCGCTCGTTGTCATCTCTACAGCATCTAATTTTCCCAAACAATCAAACATTCTACAAATTATCATACAAAATAAAGAAAACAACGTTTTTGCTGAAACCTAACAAAACCAATAAAAAGAAAAGTTAGTTGAATATTAGAATCAACATCATCGAAAACATTGTTTGAAGAGATTATTCGACTTGATTTTTGCGTTAAAGACATTCGATTGGAATCACCACTGATGCCAGGAGAACTGACTCTTCTTTGGTTAAGACATTCAAGAAGTAGCATTTGTTAATTAATGAACTTATCACAAATACTGAATCGCGTGTACGAGCACTTCATCGAATTAAGTCTCAAAATTGAACAACAGAACATGCAAAGGACAGATCATTCGTTGTGAATCGTTCGACTCTATCATGATTATAAATTGTTTGAACTATGAGTTTATTTTCATGAACTGTGATGAACAATCAAAAGTAATCTTTCAACTGCATGAGAAGAAGAGTTAATTGGAAGTTGGAAGAGATGTCCTCCAGAACATTGATCTGAGTAACAATTGAACCATTATCTTCTCTATATGACAATAGACTGCTTGATCCACTGATATTTTGGATGAGGGTCAATAATTGCAGTTTAAATATGATGCGATTTCTCGGTGATGCAATAATTTTATCTCGTGCTATAAGCGAGTTGAGGAGTCGATAGAGTTTAGCAGATCGAACATTCACCACTGCCAGGTAAGAACATAAAAGGTATCCTCGAATACTGTAGAGAAGACCCAGAAAAACCACATTGTACTTGTAGATGAAGACAATCCAGTTGTCGGCTCGAGCAAGGTAAAACAGCCAAGCGAATGACATAACAGTCAACGAGTACAATTTACCTACGAGAATCAATGTACCAATCAAATGTGACGACTTATTGATAGTATTTGATGCGAACGAGTACTGGGACATCAAGTTTTCCCAGTTCGTTCGACAGAGGAAACATGATTGGTCAAAAGACTTGAATATCTTGTCAATCGACTCAAGAACAGCATCGATGATACAAATGGTATACGAATAGACAATGTACACGTCTAACGTGATGAATCGATAACAATTGACGATTAAAGGAATGTAAATGATGATGAATAACTTGTATGGTGAATCTAACCATCTAATTCCGTAAACTGTCAGGAGTGTTACAGTGAAATTCGTCCCAAGTGATGCGATCAAACAACAAGTTCGAGTCAATTGAAGAACTTTTTGCTTGAATTGTACTCGGAAGTTGTTTTCAAATGATAGAACAGTAAGTAATTCACTATGAGACGTGCAATACATTAACAGGAAGTAACATCGGTAAAAGATTATTTCGCCGAGGGCAACAAAGACCAGGATGTTTGTTAGTTTCATGATTAAAGGTAACTCTGAGTAGTACAAGAACAATTTAGACAGAAAAGTCCAATTTTCAGGGTAAAAAATAAACAAAACTCCATGACACGTAAAGAATATGATGGAGAATACGATCGATAGGTAGAGAAATACTCCGAGGAGTACTTTGTGTCTTCCGGTAACATTTTTAGGATAAAAAAAGTGTCCGTCTATTGTTGAACTAAAAGAGTCAGATGAATAAGTCCAAGCTGGATTAAATAATCGATGGAACAAGTGGATCACCTGGACACTCCACATGACTGTAAACGTTCTCAACCTCAACCTGATGCTTGTTAAACCTCACAAAGACTTTCTGACAATCGTTCGAAATAAACAAGTTTAATGTGAAAGTTTCTCAGCTGTTGTTCACGTTAAATCATTAAATTAATGCTCGAATGTAGTTTAAGTCTCACGTCAGAACTTTATGTGTATCGCATCTGTTCGCCGAGTCGGGTCTTGAAGGAAATTAAGAAAAAAATCGAATGGCACTCATCACATGTCATGGTGGAATATTCGTAAAAACAATCGCAATGCAAGTTACAACTGTCACGATGAACTTCAATCGACATATCGATCAGACAATTTAGAAAACGAAAAACAAGAAGAGAACAGAGAGTTTTTTGATTGTACATCTAATTATCAGACTTTTGCGTTTCTTATTGCGAAGAAAACATCCTTCGGTGATAGTTATCAATCCTTCGATTCTAACATATTTTGTAAAACAGAGGTTTATTTTCATGAACTATGATGCGCAATCAAAAGTAATCTTTCAACTGCATGAGAAGAAGAGTTAATTGAAAGTTGGAAAAGATGTCCTGAAGAACATTGTTCTGAGTAACAATTGAACCATTTTTCTCTCTATATGACAACAGACTGGTCGATCCACTGATATTTTGGGAAAGGCTTAATAATTGTAGTTTGATTATGATGCGATTTCTCGGTGATGCAATAATTCTATCCCTTGCTATAAGCGAGTTGAGGAGTCGATAGAGTTTACGAACATTCACCACTGCCAGGTAAGAACATAAAAGGTATCCACGAAGACTGTAGAGAAGACACAGAAAAACCAAATTGTACTTGTAGATGAAGACAATCCAGTTGTCGGCTCGAGCAAGGTAAAACAGCCAAGCGAATGACATAACAGTCAACGAGTACAATTTACCTACGAGAATCAATGTACCAATCAAATGTGACGACTTATTGATAGTATTTGATGCGAACGAGTACTGGGACATCAAGTTTTCCCAGTTCGTTCGACAGAGGAAACATGATTGGTCAAAAGACTTGAATATCTTGTCAATCGACTCAAGAACAGCATCGATGATACAAATAGTATACGAATAGACAATGTACACGTCTAACGTGATGAATCGATAACAATTGACGATTAAAGGAATGTAAATGATGATGAATAACTTGTATGGTGAATCTAACCATCTGATTCCGTAAATTGTCAGAAGTGTTACAGTGAAATTCGTCCCAAGAGATGCAACCAAACAACAAGTTCTAGTCCATTGAAGAACTTTTTGCTTGAATTGTACTCGGAAGTTGCTTTCGAATGATAGAACAGTAAGTAATTCACTGTAAATTGTGAAATAAATCATCAGGAAGTAACATCGGTAAAAGATTATTTCGCCGAAGGTTACAAAGACCAGGATGTTTGTTAGTTTCATGATTAAAGGTAACTCTGAGTAGTACAAGAACAATTTAGACAGAAAAGTCCAATCTTCTGGATAAAAATTGAACAGAACTCCATGACACGTAAAGAATATGATGGAGAATACGATCGATAGGTAGAGAAATACTCCGAGGAGTACTTTGTGTCTTCCGGTGACATTTTTAGGATAAAAAAAGTGTCCGTCTATTGTTGAAACTATAACGAGTCAGATGAATAAGTCCAAGCTGGATTAAATAATCGATGGAACAAGTGGATCACCTGGACACTCCACATGACTGTAAACGTTCTCAACCTCAACCTGATGCTTGTTAACCTCACCAAGACTTTTTGACAATCGTTCGAGACAAACAAGTTTTATGTGAAAAGGTTTCTCATCTGTTCTTCATCATTAAATTAATGCTCGGAAGTAGATAAAGTCTCACGTCAGAACTTCATATGTATCGCATCTGTGCCCTCAGTTAGGTCTTCCAGGAAATTAAGAAAGACATCGAATTTCACTTATCACATGTCATGGCGGAATATTCATAAAAACAATTGCAATGCAAGTTACAACTGTCACGATAAACTTCAATCGACCAAACAATTGAAAAAACAAAAAACAACAAAAGAACAGACAGTTCTTTGATTGTACATCTAATTATCAGACTTATGCGTTTCTTATTCATCGATTTTCAAGTTCTGCAAAACAAATAGTTAATTATTTGAATGTTAGAAATATTCTTCTATGTGTAAATTGAATGTAAATTAGAATTGTGATTGAATTATCTGATGATTCAGTTAGTTGTCTATATTTTTCCCATTCGTTCAAAGTAATCAAGAGATGTTTTCGGGCCATGTTGTTGACAGTAGTAAATCAGTAGAAACCAAGTCAATCAAGTGTTGATTTACCTTGTATTTGACACAATTTATGTCAGTCTCGTTCGAAGTTTTGACGGGTTTGGCATTGTTACCATTGTACAATAGGAATTCGCACCTGCAAAGGAATGACACAATGATTCTTTATCGATTATGTAATCAAGCTCACCTCGTGGATAGAACAGTTCTATTTCAAGTGCCATGTACCTGAGGAAAACAGTGCCGTCTGATGGCTTTTCGGCAATGAAAAAGTCGACAATTCGATTTGTTCTTGTCGAATTCGATAGAACTGGGTCGTTGTCTAAGCGATGACCTAGTTTTATATATTTTTTTCTCGACCTTTGGACGTTAAAAAAATAATCAACTTTTTTTATCCTAGTGTCCATTTATTGAGTTTCCAGGGGTGAATGTTTTTCAATACTTCATTTCATCATCACACGTAATTGGCAATGGTGAACAGTAATTATTCGAATGAGATTGTGAAAGTTGAAGTGATGTTGATGAATTTCCTGCTGTTAGAGAGGATAAAGAAACAGGACGATGGATCTGTTGGTGAATTGTGATGCTGATGACGGTTTGATTGACTGTTGAAATACGACAATCGTCCGACTCTATTCCCATTGTGGTACAATTGGCTTGTGAGTGGTGAGTGAATGATTACATTTGCCTTGGGCAGATGAGTTAAATGGTATTTCATAGTTTTGTTGTACATGAATTTTAGATGTGGATAAATTTGAATGACAAAACATGGAAGAAAATCCACTTATACAAATAAATCAGGTACATGCCAGTCATGAATATTATCCCTGAAAAGAGTAGCAGTGGAATGACGCGATTATCATTGACATCACCGAAAATGGCCATGAGGATGACAACTTGCAGCTCAATTGCTGTTGAAAGTAGATCTCTTTCGTCGAAAGCGTCTTACTTACTTACTAAAGAAGTGAAGAGGCGAAAAACTCGTGGACCTGTAGAGAAGAAAAGGAAAAAAAGGGAAAAAAGCGGTCACAGCTTTGCTCTATGGCAACTCACAGTTTGTCACACTCAAAGAGACTCTTCAATGAACCAATTGAATGAGCCACAGGCTTTAACTTTGCCATTTCCTGTGGCCTTATCTTCTTGTGGACCGAGTTTTCAATTACTTTTCCAATCATATTTTGGGATAAGGACTGTATCTTCACAATGTTACACCAAAATACCATGTTTCTTGGAATGTGTAGCTGATATATGCGTGTATGCGAGCACTTGAATAAAGTCTTACGATGAAACATCAAAGACGAAAAATGCTTTGGCAATCATTTGACTTCATAATATCATGAATTGTGAGAAAACAAAAGTCTAGTTTAAAACAAATAAATTGAAATAAACAATCAAAACAGTTTGATTAGGAGAAGAGTTGGTGAAAGTTGAAAAATTCCTCAAAGAACATTGTTCTGAATGACAATAGAACCATCTTCTTCTTTGTATACCGATAAATTGGCCGATCCTTGATTCTTGACTTGAATGGGACATTTCGACCAGAGAGTTCAGAAGAACACAAACAACCATCGATAAGATAGTTTTTTGATTGTACACCCAAAATACATTTGTCACTAGGAATGAGTAGCTGATGTATCATATTTGCACTTGACTCAATCAAAAGATAAAAACATTTCAATTCTTCTAAACGTCATCAGTTCACTTGGAATCCATTGTTGTTTAACCAAGCTGACAATGGACTCCGTTTATTCCTTTCGATGGTGATGATGTTTGTAGATTAACTCACATGATTTCACCTTGGTTATCAGATGATTGTTCAAATTTGAGTATATAATTGAATACTTGACTTGTGTATACTCACTTTTAGTTGCAAACAAGATGAATCACAATACTTGTGCCATTGTTTCATTATTTTCCTTTGTTCATTAATTTTAGCCTCAAGTGCACCACAGGATGGAAAATCTGCCTCTCAATCCAATGAAATAGCAGTTGTACCAAGATCTGGATATTCTCCTCGCTTCCTTGGAGGATTCAAAGAAACCATCAATGAAATTGGAAAGAAGTTCTGTCAACTGTATCATTATGCAAGTCAAAAAGGCATCGGACCGGACCAAAATCAAATTATTCATCATGACCAATTTCCCTACAAAATGGCACAATCATTTAGTAGGAAAGTTATTCTTACAAAGGAATTCTCGGGATAATCGATACAGCAACTCAAATGTGTAATGTTAAAGACGTTGAAGCTGAACGATACCTCAGAAGGGTAAAAATATTGTCACCTCAATTCGACATTGACTGGGTAGATGATACGTGCCTAGGTTCACAATAAAAATCCAAATTCGAACCAGTCAACTGTTTTACCCGATAACTTTATTGCACTACTCGTTTGTCATTTATTGTAGGTTACTTAACAACCTTGAATGACTTGTTTTCATCAGAAAAAATAAATTGTGACTCATTTTTCTCTGATCGAATTCAACAACAATATTATTTTAGTGATGACGTTGATTCAAGTGAATTTCATTATTGGATGTTTATTTAGTGTCGTGAATTTATTTCACATCATCATAACATCCTTTTGACTGAAGATGAATTTATTCTTCAGGCGATATTTTGTTCTTTCTTTATCTAGACAATCAGACCAAACAATTGTTCTGGTAAACGATGAAGCAAACGACATTGACAATAGAGACAATAGAGACAAAACGAGACAGACGATTGACTGTAATTTTGCACAAATTGCGGGTCTGGAGTCAGCCTGAGAGTGTGATTTTGGTCCGGTAGTCGGCGATACTATTTCGCCTCTCTCGGCCAATCAGAATGGGTTCGCTCATCAGCTAACTTAAGGCGCATCTTTTCGAACTAATATTTTATATTCTTTATTCTTGTTAAGATCAAATCTAAATCAAATCGAAAATTTTATTTGGATTTTTCTAGATTACTGAAATAGAAAGACATGAGAAAAAAGAAGCCAATTAAACTGTATTTGATTTCTTTAAGAATTAATTATTTTACGGAACCCCTGGCGCCATCTGACTGCTCAGGCACTAATCCCTGCTCGTTCGTGACCCTCGTGGCTCTGTGAGGAACCGAAAGTATTTTGAGAGTCGGATTTGAAAGAAAGAACCGAAAAGAAAACAGAAAGAAAGGCCTTTGAGAGAAGTGTGTACATGGATGGATGCTGCTTAGTCAGTTAGTCATCATCTAAAAGGCCAATACTTAAGACTGATTCATTCACACATATTATTTGCCTTCATTCATCTTAAGGAAGACTATAAAAATTAGTTCAATTTAATAATTTGAAAAAACTTTACAACTCATCTAATGATATTGCCTAAACAATTGCTTCATCTTGGGCCTTTTCCAATGGCTCTTTACCTGTTATTCTTTTTCATTGCATTTACAAATATATCTCATGGTACTTCATCGAATATATCGTCTGTAATAACTCAAGCTGGACCATCAGCAATAAATATTATTCATGAAAATCCGAATGATGCTACTTCACCATTGATAACTAATGAAACAGTGTCTCTCATCGTAGTGTCAGCTGTCAATTCTTCTCATCCAAAATCAAGTAATAAATAGACATGACAAAAACAATGGTCACGATAACACAAACAACAACTTCAATGCTGCCACAAGTATTAATATTCTTATTGTTAATTCTACATCTTCTACACCCTCTACATTTACTTCTGCATCTCTTAATGAATCTTCATCTAATTCTACATGTGAAATGAACGAATTTATTTGTCTTGTTTCTCGAAAATGCCTTCCATTGAGCAAAAAATGTGACAGAAATAATGATTGTGGCGATTGGTCTGATGAATCTGACTGTGATACTGTTTGCGCCAATTCAACACAAGTTAAGTGTGATCCGAGTTACAATTCATCATCCAATGAATCTTTATTTGATTCAGCCTCAACAAGCAATTCATTCCCTGGTTGTTATTCATTGATCACTGAACGTTGTAATGGTATATTTGATTGTGAAAATGGTGCTGATGAAAAAGGATGCCATGGTTGTCCTGACAACATGTTTTTATGTCGAGATGGTAAATCTTGTTATTCAGAATCAGCTCGATGTAATGGTTATCCATGATTGTGCTGATTATTCAGATGAAATTAATTGTGGTTTTTTGTTCTGGCAATCAAACACTTTGCGATTCATCTTTATCATTAACTGCATGTTATGATCCGATCAAAGATCGATGTAATCGTATTCTTGATTGTTCATCTGGAATAGATGAAAAAAGTTGCGTCACTGGATGTGAAGGTAAAATATCGTGTTCAACAGGATCTGGTTGTTATACCGTAGAAGAAAGATGCAATGGTATACCTGATTGTTCAGATTATTCTGATGAAAAAAATTGTACAGTTTTCTCTTTGTCGTCCTGATCATGGATCATTTTTTATGCGCTAATCGACGATGTATTCGAGCAAATTGGGTTTGCGATCGATCAAATGATTGTGGTGATGCATCTGACGAAATCAATTGCTTAAAAAATTCTGTCATCACTGCTGCTATCATGGGATCACTTGTTTGTGGTTTACTGCTTGTCATTGCTATCAGTTGTACTTGTAAATTGATTGCATTGAGACAAGCTGAAGCTGCTCGTGAACATGAACACAATGGTGGTGGTGGTGGTCATGGTGGTAGTAGCCACAGAAATGGCTTTTCCTCATCTTATCATAGATCTGATATAATATCTTCTTGCCCAAGATCATTGGGATCATTCTTTCATGATTCTGATTCAACCATTCTTTAGAATTGAACCAGATACTTATTTCTATCGTGAACCTCCACCATCTTATGCTGCATCTGTCTGTGGAACAAATGGTACATCAATTGCTGCAGCTGCTGCAGTCTTGTTAACTAAGGGAACTACTTGTGGAGGACTTATTGTGGTGAACCATATGACAGAAATGGACGAAGGACCCGTAGACCTCGTCGTCAACGACGAAGACCTTCTTCACCTCCAATTCAAGGATGATTCCTTCAAATGATGCCCTTGTTGTTACTACTAATACTACCACCAACCAATACAACTCAAGATTCCCAACATAGTAACAATTCTCGATGTGATACCCAAAATGCAAGTCTTCAGCCTTTGCAATCATCTGCCACCATGACAACTGACTCACATCATGAAATATTTACACGAACAAATGGTTCATATCAAGGTGAACAGTCTATTGACTTGAACAATTCTTTTACGTTTGTTGATCCCTCTATCCAATAATAATGACTCTTCAAATTCTTTGGCATCAGTTCAAGTTGAGGGTAAGAACTCGACGAATAATCTAACTGTTACTTCTGTTTGTAAACAAAATCAAACAGATAGTGAAAAAGATGTTGAAATGAAAAAACAAGTCGCTAGTGGATCATCCTCATCTAATCATCAATCACCATCTTCATCTCATTTTTCTGGTAAATCATCTAATAAACCTGTTCGTACTCTTCTTTCTGTTATCGCTGGTACTGGATCAAATTGTGAATTGATTAATAACTCAAATGGACTCACCAATCATTCGACCAAACACTCGAATTCATCATCACAAAAGAGATGATGAAGAAGTTTCACCCATATTAAACCAAATTCAGGCGAATACTGTGAAGAAGTAGATGATATTGTTTCTAATCATTCACATCATCCAACACCTTCAGGTGAAAAAGATTTACCCCGGTGGTAAGGTTAAGTCAAATAAAGGATCCTCCATCGGTACATCTACAAGCAACAATTCATCATCTCCTTCATCCAGTGATTTGTCAAATGTAACTTGTAGAAAAAGTGACCAAATCGAATTGGATTCACTCATGACTGTGGCTGCAACTTCACCTTCTACAGCTATCGATTGTGATGAACAGCCTTTACTCAGTTGATTTCAGCAAATATTATTGAAGAACAAAAATTAAATACAAGATTTATATATCAAATATACTAACTTTGGTTTTGGAAGAAATTAATCTGACTTCCATTCTCTTTATTTATTTCTTCCCTGTCCAAATGTATCTACAATCAGATTTAATAAAAAGTGGCATTTAGCCCTGTTCAGTTTATGATAATTATTTGTTTATTTTAATTTTTTCAAATATTATCGTTTTAAACAAATGTCGATGGTGCTTGTACAAAATTAAGGATTGGATACAATTAGATTCAATTTTATCTCACCAACAGGTATTGATTTTTGTTTAATTTTAATCACAAAAAAACATCCATGACGGTTGATATAAATAATTCAAGATGAATTAATCAAGATACTTATCAATCACGAGGATATTACCTGGTGCTGCTGGTTAAATCTGTTTACCGTTAACGACATCAAGAAATGGTGAAACTCTTGAGGCAAAGCAACAATAATGGAGCTTGATTTGTGTTCATTATGTACCGATGGCAGTCGAGTACATTAATTTACATCTACATACATGGAAGTGGCGTAAACAGTTACCAAATAATTATCATTCGTCCCATTCCTGTACTCGGTTTAATTGGTTTTCATCTTCAAGTCATTGGTAATGCAAAGTCTCGTGGAATAAGCTATGGAGCTTCTAACACATGTCAAGGATTACCCAAATCAACTCTCTGAGTCTTGCCAACCACTTCATATCATCATAAGGTCATCGAACAAAGAGACATTGACCTGAACCTAAGATGCAGATTAATCAATGGAGATACCTGACCTTACCGAACAAATTTATCTAAGGCCAAGCTAGAAAGTGAGATGGTTTGTACTGTCAATCAAGTCCTTTTCTCTACACACGATGTTGGTAATCTCATACGTTCAATTCATCCAGGTAACCTTATCTGACCGATGATTAGAATGACTTTTCTTCAGCGTACAAGTTGATTCAATCGATGTAAAAGTGACGATTGTTGGCTTGATTGAACCGATTGAATTTTCCACCCGATCGAGGTGATTCTCAATCCAGTTTACATTCCAAATAAGGTGTGAAAGATGACACCTTCAGTCTCTTTAATTGATGACTTCATCAAAGTACATCAAAGTACAGTTGACATTTACATAACACCGTGTACATTGTACTGGTCATGAAAAGTCATGACAAATCATGACAACAGTCAACTCTCATAGACCTCGTGGTTCTATCTTCATGACTTTAGTACTATTCTTAGCCCAAATCGATGGACTGGAACATGTTTAACACCTGATGGAACGAAAGTAACCAAACACAACACCGAGTTCTAACAGCGAAATTGAAACTCATGACTCAAGGCAAAGTAAAAAGTTGTGACAAAAATGTGATCAAATGTATTCCTCAAATAGATATTTGGGAACTAAAATAAGTTTATTTTTTTTCATCATCATTGTATAGAATTCATTTTAACATTGAACCATCTTACACTGTTACCAACAGGTTGATCATTGTTTGACAATTTTAGCGGGAAAAGTTGTGCAGAGAAGTCGATCACTTGAATCCCAAAGTTCTAATCGAACAACAACGTTGACTGGTTTGTAGTATGATAGAATTGGAAGGGTTATTTTTAACTTTTGGTTGGTTCCAGCTTCAGCAGGACAAACAAGTCCCAATTACCACAAGCTTGATCAGGAGTTATCTTGAAAGGAATAGAAAGTGGTCCAAGTTTACCATAAACTTTGATGACACCAGAATTGAGTTGTTTAACTGTTGTGAATGATGATTCAAGAGTTACGTTGGTTCCAATTTAAATTGACAAAATTGATCTGATTCAGAACAATCTGAAACAGTATAAGTGATATCTTTGACCGAAGTTCCACAATCTTTAAATTCAACAGCTGAAACCGACAAAAGGATGCTAGAGACCACAGATGATGGATAAAATTTGATTCATTTTTCTTTCTAAGATGTTAACAAGAACAACGACTTGAAATGATCGGACTGATGTCAAAGTGTCTTGTGATGGCACTTTGACACTTTCCTTGTCATTTAAATCACCCCACGAAGTGGGATGCGCATCATCAGTTACTGGGCGTCATCATCCAACTCAAGAGCCATCTGCTATTCTATTCAAAGCAACCTTGACTAACTAATCAAAAGAAAGACTCAAGCGTGATTACTTTGATCAAGTTTATTGTTAAATATGCACTTTACAAAGTTCTATTGTTTGCATAATGGTAGGGAAAAAAACTGATGAACATTGTAACATGCAAATGCATTTCTACATCATATTCATCAAATCAAAATAACATTCATCATTCAATGCAAATCGATGCAGTGAATGTTAATCAAGTTGTTGAATACAAGTTATTCAACCAAAATGATTTATATCACATTGAAGATAACTTTAATAACTTCGTTACAAGAGCTAACAATCGAAATGAACATTAATTTTCTCCTCGTAACTTGATCGAAGTTGAATCTGATTGTTGTATAATGATAATTGGCTTAATTGTGACTTAGAATGTGAAATTCGAATGTGGTTTGATTGATGAAAGTTTCAACTACTGTTTATTGCGAAATTGTGTGATTTTCCTTTGACCAAGTTAAACTAATCGCGTACTTTCTACTCGACAAATCAAGGAGTAAAACTGATTAACAGCACAAGTATAAATAGTTTATTCAATTCAATCGATTATATTGTTGTGAGTATTGAGTTGTATGAAGATTGGAAATTTATCCTGATGAAATAACAGTCAAATCTTTGAGTGTGACCGTTATTTCATGTGAATTGAGTAATTAACCGATAAATCAAATCTCATACAATTAAATCTTAAAATCATTTGTACCACTTTAAGCAAATGCCATTTGTGTATTTGCGTTCATTTGAATAACTCTGTTAAATTCAATTTGATTTTTTTCTTCCATGGGTTTTTTTGATTCTTTTCTGTTTCTTAGTTTTTCTTTATTTTGAGCAATAATTCTACTGATTTTATAATTAGGTGAACGTCTGGCCCCTTCGATTAAAATGTTAGCTCTTTCACACACCAAGTGAGCATAATTTGCTGGAACAGGTACTGATATTGATTTACAACAACGTGCACTTAACCAAGATAAGTAATAAGATGTTGTTTCCATCTCATCATAACCTAAACCATTATCATTGAGCAAAACTATTTTGATGAGAAGGTTTTGATGTACCGCTCACTGCATTGTGTGAACATAGATAATATTCATAACGAACTTTATCGACAACATCTTTATCCACAACAGTACCTGGTTCAGGATTATATTTTGGACCATTTTTGCTTTTTTGCTTGTACATGCGAATTTATGACGCTTTTGAACTGTCACATATGTCAATTTGATATTTTCCTTTGTGCCGACACATTTGGCAATTGCAAGTTGAATTTGTGGAACTTCGATGGTAAGAACTTTTTCTAGTTGACTTTCTGAAAACACCATCACGATAGAAAAGAATTGCTTTAGGATATTTTCCGTTCTTTTCCTTGTAAATTCGTAAAAATTCGTACATTGCGTGTGAAAGTGAATCATGAACTTCTTCAGTTCAGTGACTGGTTGAACTTTTGCTATTGCATTGTATCGAAGATATTCCCGATCATATGATGCAACGAATCCAGCAATTGAAGGTTTTTCCTTTTCATAGGCACCAGGATGATAAACATCCATTCCAACGACCATGACATCATCTTTAAGAATATTCGGCTTACTTACTTCTTTTAAAGGTGCATTAGTACCTCCAGTTTTAACATTTATCTTGAGAAGAAGATTTTTCTGAAATGCTGGACTTTTAATTTTGTCCAATGTTCTTTTATCGTGATTGAAAGCATCAAAGTTAAGACATTGAGATGGAATGCCATAGTGATTACAATGATATTTGATTGCCGAGTAAATCATATTTTTTCCTGGTGGAAATGCCCAAAAAATAAATTGAACTTGATTATTGGACTTTGTTTTAAAACAAATTTAATAAATTGAGAAAGTTCTTGATTGAACTTGTCTTGATCTTTGACGTCAAAGTTAAATGAATAGATATGTGCTAATTTTTCAAAATTAGCCCAATTCAATTTCACTGCACTGTCTGTCAATGTGTTTAAAATATCAACGTAATCTTCAGCTGGTTCAGTTTCACATGTTTGATCTCCAACAGTTATTTGAACAGCAATCCATTTTATCAATGGTTTAGTTTCAGCAAATTTTTCGAAACCAAATTCACAGTTTTCATCAATGTTTTCACCAATTATTGGCTTTGGTAAAATTCTTGCATTTGTTTTGACTGGTTCATCTTGAAATAGAATTCCTTCAGTCGGTCGAATATTCTTTAGAGACTCAGTCAAACGTGATTTAACAATTTCAATCATTCGCTCATAACGCTTTTGTGGTTCAATATTTGTCTTGTCGGTTATTTCTTTTTGTATACTATCAGTCAATTTTTTGCCATAATTTTGATTGCCCAACAATTCACAAACTTCACATGGTATATATGAAAATCGATAATCCTTTATCGGTTTGTAAACAAGGTAAATTCTTGTTTTTCAATTTATGTCCGTGTTGTTTTTCAAAATTTTCAGCGACACTTTCATTTTTATCGAAAATCAATTCGAATGGACTTATTCTGGTAAATCTTGCGATCTTAAATTTTCGATAATAACCTTTTGTTTGTTTAACTGTTAAACCTTCCAACTCGTAGAGAAGGTTTTTTCTTGCAATTTCATCTGGAAATTTTCGTATTTCTCTTGCACTAGTATATTCTTTTGGATTTTTGAATTAAGAATTCTGGCAAAAATCGGTTCTAATGGACCACCTTGATGTATAAGAGTACTTGTAACGTCCCACCATGATGATTGATCCTATTTCTAATGCTCTAAACGATTTGAAAAAACCATTAATGAGTAATAAATTATGACAAACACGGTAAGATTGTATTTTAGTTTCATCAATCTTTGGATTAAACACATTTGAACCTTTGTTGACCCAATCAGCGTCACCTTCTCGCATGGCACATGATAATTGATGGCAATGTTGGTAACTTTGAAAATCAGTAGTTAGTTTAGAAGTACCAATCTGTTTGATGTATAATTCGTGTTTTGATATTTGGTGGAAAAGTTTCACTCCTTTCTCAATATCTTCTGGAGTCATATGATTTTCAAATGAATAGATCATATCCCTGAAGTCGAAGAAATAATTGCCCACTAGTTTGAGCAGTGCTTGGCGAAACTTCTTGAGAACTTCTAAAATGTCCTGGCGATTTTCAATTCCCGACACTTTCCATTGGCTAGTGTCTTAAAAAATTTCACTTTATACACAAATACTTCATGAGCAGGTGGTTCAAATTTGAAACAATTTGTTAGAACTTTAATTTTTTGCCCACTTTTACCCTCTTCTATAGGCTTAACTGCAAACTTAGGACCAGGTTGATCTTGAGAAGATCCAGATTGAGGTGATGAAGAGTAAGATTGACGTGGTGACCAACGTGCCGGTGACCAACCAGGAGAATTTTTTTTTCCTCCAACTTGTTTAGGACTAGCACCTTCGTTGTATCTGGCCCTTGAGAATGATGATGATGATTGAACTGATACAAGTTCTTGATCGTCATCTAGAACACTTGGAGTTGACTCTTTAGCTGGCGATTGACTCGGGTTGACAGCATCACCTTGAAAATCAGTTAGATTTTCGTCAATTTCTTGATCCATAGATAAGATTGAGTAAAATAAGGCAGTTGAGCGAGATAAAATGATGTGTATCAGTCACGAGACGTCTTCACAATAAACAAAAATCTTCAATCACCGCGTCAATCAATTTTTTCATTCACGCACGAAGTCTCGTGCACCAGATGGAGTTACATCAGTTGAATCTAAAGCAATTTATTGTCGATAGCAATTTCTTCTTTATCCTCCTTCACATGGTTAGTTGATATTGTTTGACTATTAATTTCTTATTCATTCTATCTGCTGATCAATTTATTCTGTCCGTATCATCAATTGAAACTATGGGTAATCAAATTCCCAACAAGAATCGACCACGTCAAGCTCGAGACATTTCAAATAAACAGCTGTCACCTAGTCAATCAATTGTATCACCTGGTCAACGAATTCCTAAAGAAATAGTTATTGTATCCAAAGGTACTGATGGTGATTCAGATGTTAAATTTACATTTCCTCCACCATTTAAACCATTAATACCAATTGGTTATGAATCATTACCACCTGGAGTTCCTCAAATCAATCCTCGTCTTTTAATTAATTTTGGACAATTGATTCAAAATCAACTTTATACAAAAGCTGAAAAAGTCAATAGAAGACAAATTATACTGAGTGATACAATTCGAGATATTGAATCTCAATCTACTTTTTTGGCTGGTGCACTATTGGCTGAACCTTCAAGAAGATTTAACAAGATTACTGAAAATTTTTTGAAACTCAGTGAAATTGATTCACTTGTTAGTAAAATTGAAGTTGAAGCTACAACTTGTATAGCACGATTGAAGTTAATTAACTCTGCTCTTCCACAACATTTAAAGATTGATTTATTTGCTCTTCCAGATAAATAAAATGAAAAAGCTTTTTTATATTTGTAAATAATAAATAACAATTTACATGAATACTGTTAATTTTTCAAATTGTCTTGCAAAGATGTTCCATAGAATATGATATGAACTCATTGCTCATAGTGCAATAAGAGTAAGAGTAATTGATGCATTGCATGTTGTAGTCATCTTGCACGATAGGAAAAAGGTTGAGTAAGAAGATCGACGATTTACCATCTGCCAAGTTGAACAAATTGATCAGATTGACCAAAATGAACGGTCAACACAGCAATTCAGGTCATTCGACTTTTGCACATTTTCAATCAGTCAACAGCTGGTACAAGTGACCATGATCAATGTGTAAATTGAAAAAAAGTGTCACTTGGTCATTTGTTGCTTGGAAAGAAGAATTAGAACACTTTGTTCTACGTCAATTCGCACACTTGTCATCAGCTGGGTACCAAGAAGTTAGATGAAATATCATTCAATAGAAACAAATGACCCTAACATGTTGTCCATGCAGTAGTGTACAAAGAAGAACAAGGAAAACAATGAAGTATGTAATGCAAAAGTTGTCACCAGTCAATCTCAAGTGACCAAGATGAAAGAGCTGAAAGAAGTTGATGAAAGTGATGAGGATGACAAGAAAGGATGCTGAGTATAAGTGTGTATATTTTTTTCCTTCAAGAAAAAAGAATACATCCATGCATAGTAGAAAATCAAGCTGTGAAGGGGAAACTCGTTCACATGTCAATCGACAAGGAAGAAAAAAGAGAACAAAGTAATATCCGACACATGAGCAACTCAATATGAACTACAACACGAAAGAATAATACAAGGAAGGAAGAAAAAGAACTCACGCAATCACCTGGCAAATGAATGAACCAACAAATGGTAAACACGCGATGAAGAAGAAAAAGAACTTTCCTTCATCATCCAAGCAAAGGAAGAAACACGCTGGACAACCAAGGTTAGCGTGACCTGTAGTTCATCACTTGCACTTTAACCGTGAACTGCTGAACAATCAAACTTTTTCGCCTTCTTCTTCTCTCTTCCCACAATTATCATAATAACCTGCAAAGAGAACAACATTCATCCTTTCCAACCATTTCACTCACATCATTACATTAAACTTGCCATGTATCATCTAATTGAAGAACACATTCGAACAACCGGTTAACAAATGATTCACCCTCAACACTGTAAAATTGTAAAATTGTACAATTTGCTCTTGTCTTTATCACTTGAAGCACATCCATTGATTGGAAAACACACTTTACGTACTTTTTTATTTACCTTAGAATGAATTAATGATTTGATGAAACTATTCTG
This sequence comes from Hemileia vastatrix, assembly GCA_030280995.1. Lineage (NCBI taxonomy): Eukaryota > Fungi > Basidiomycota > Pucciniomycetes > Pucciniales > Zaghouaniaceae > Hemileia > Hemileia vastatrix. Next base: position 114,454 of record JASXTE010000100.1, read on the forward strand.
ATGCCCCTTAGAACTCGACAGTTCGAAATGTTCATTCTTTTCAAAGTAACAGGGAAAAACTTTACTTCAACTCGATTGTTGGTGGATGAAATTTTCCGGACACATTGTTCATCTCACACGCACCAAATTCCCCTAATGATGAAGACTAATGACCTTATGCAGCAGAGTAATTCTCTTCTTGCAGCTTGAAATGTTCTTACGGCTGCTTTTGCTTTTCGCTTCTGCTTCTGTTGTTACTGTAGCCAGTGTAATTTAATAACAATCGCTTTTGACAGTGTTCTTCTGCTTACCAATTTCATAGGCTTACAACAATTACACGCAAAGTTTTTCCTACTTTTGGTTGACAAAAAAAAGTCTGGTGAACTTTTCATCGGTTAAATTACACCTCAAGGGACGAAATTGGAAACGATGATGATGTGAATATATTTGACTCGACATCCAATTGGTTCATCCTTGATGATCGAATGAGATGAAGACGAATGAAGAAAATTTTTCTTTCGCACTCTTTTCCACTCTCTTACATGATGACAAAAGGGTTGGTAACTTTCAAAGATTTCAAAGGTGACTGATGATACTTCTTCTGGTGTCACCACAAGAATTGATGACACAAAGAACTTTCCTGCTGTTTCAGGTAAAAGACTGTTTAAAGGAATATACAACAAGAACAAAGTTCTTTTTAGAGGTAGAAAAAAAAATTTCAATTTTCTTTTTTAATCTTGTGTCAAGTGAGAAAATCCTTTACTCCGATGAAAATCATCACTGACAATGTACACATACACACACAATGTGACAGTGTCATATGAACACAGGGACAAAGTAAAGGTTAGTAAAGAACTTTTTCATGGCCAGTTTAACATAAAAGGAACATTTGATGGTACACCAAGCGTGTTTAAGTAAGAACAGGATAGAAAGAGAGAGAAGAGGAAAAAAAAAATTACCTACAACACTCATCAACAATGGTGGTGATGATGGTCACATTATACCCACTTGTGAGTAAATTACACCCTGTGTCAACGACATTACCCTCTCTTTCACTCTTTCAGTGCAATTGGAAACTGTGTGTTCAAGTGACACACAATGAATTGCACTTGATGACACACACTGTATACTCACACAGTTGTACACAGTTAAAAGACAATCTCAAATCACTGGTCAAATGTATCCTGCCCGTATGATGCAACGTGTACAAAGTGTGTCCACTTAATTGATCAATCCAAGTCGAAGAATGAAAATGTTCTTTCACACACTCTACTGATGATAAGGACAGATACACATCATTTACAGTATACAACTTTTGTCTGTCATATTTTCCCAGGATAAACTGAGTGCACATTTACACCTAATGTTACTTACGCTGGTACAAATAAATGTTACCCTGTAATAAGACAATAAAAATATAACACCAATGATACAACACCATTGATGATATTGTCATCTTCATCCGTTAATTCACAATCCACAACACAAGAAAAGAAGAAAAAAAAAGTATAGAACCTGCTTTCAAAAGGATTACCACAACTTGGATGATGAAAGTGCTCTGATCTAATGAGCCGAGTGGAAAAGCAATCAATGATTTATTACACCTTTTACTCGTAAAAGTGAAAAGAAAAACTTACACTTTGTGGTCACTGACCGTACTTTGGTTGGTTGCTTTTTTCGAGGAAAATGTTCTAACACAAAGAACACTTTGACTAGTACTTCTTGTGCTTTTTACTTGTGCTACTGCTTCGACTGGTTGAGTGATTTTATTGGAAAAAAATAAAAGAGGAAAATATAACAGCAGGAAATTCAAAAAATACTCTGTTTGTGTGTGTGTGTTCGAGTATTTGTATGTTTGTGCATTTTACTCAGATCCCCCTGAGGTCATCTGTTGACCGATTGTTCGATTGGTAAAAATTCGTCTCACTTTTCTTGGTTATTGACAACATTCGTGCATACTTACAAATCTACTTTGACCCTTACACAGTGGATATCTTTTGTATTTACCGTTGGTTATGTTAGAACTTGTTCTTGGTCAAAACTAGTTCGTTGTCCTCTCATCCTCAGTCTTCATGTGAATCCATCTTGGGATTCATTTCAACTTACACAGATGCAAAATAACTTCCTGAACGAGTAATCACGTCGTTCATGTTTACTTGGACAAACAAATTTTTTCTTCTCTCTCTTTCACTCACATTCAGATGATGTAACAGTTACTTGTGGCCACGTGTCATCCTTGTTTGAATGTTCTAGGTATATTTTTTTTTATTTTCTTACTACAAAATTCACAACAACATTGTGAAGGAATATTTCACTTTACCAAGTGAACATTAAGTTGCAAAGCTAAGGTATAGTTGAATGGGGGAAAAAAGAGTAGTCAAAGTTACCTTTGGGGAGTCATTTACAGTGAAAAGGAAAAAGCAAGCACACAGACAACATTGAAGGTACAACATAGACAATTTACAAAGAGTAAAGAGAAAGAACCGTCGAAAAGGAAGTTGCACACCTCGTATATCCTGTCGACAACATTGGACACATCTTTAATGGTACAATTGCTTTGGTGCACAGTTACCTTGGTAACAGTGAACAAGAAGAACAATACGATTCACCGATGACATGAGACATCTTTCTCGTTCAGGTAACCTTTTGAGTTAGAACTTTTGATTGATTGGACATAAACAGGCAAGTCTATGCTTTCTTATCCTTAGTTCTGTTGTTTGTGTGACAATTCTTTGTTCTGCTGTTTTTTCCCTTCCTTGTACCTGGCAATTGAGATGAAAGAAACACTCGACAGACAAAACAACCATACACAATGACTGGACCCTTCAATCGATTTTCAAATGTAAAGGAAAAAAGAAGAAAACGAATCTTCTCATACTACTCAAATGTTAAGTTCATCTTTACTTTTGCGTGGCACTTTGTACTTTACTTTCATCCCGTTGATTCTTCAGTGAACAGCATTTTTAAATCGACCACATGAATGGTTGGATACAACGTTACCGATGAAAGTGTATCCATTGATGACCGTGCCATTTGCTGAAGAAAGAATAAGAGACACAGAGGCAGAAAAAGAAAAAGACATTCGTGTCCACTTTGCAATGGCAATGATGTGACCGGCGAAACATGCCAATGTTCTATGTTCTCTTCTGTTCTGTTCACTCTTCTCTATTTTCAACGTACAAATTCACATTTCTCTTCACCACCCAAATTCACTGCAATAAACATTAATGACTCCTCAAGGACATACTTTACTGTTGATATTTGTGACTTTTCAAATATCCTTGCAATGTTCTTAAAAGTACAAGTTGAAAATTTTTATCATTTGCAACATTGAACAGATGAAATAGATAAAATAGTTGACTCTTTATATCTTTTCATCGTAGACAAAGTCAACTAACAAAAGTTCTACTTAATCGACTTCAAATTGAATTGAAAGTGATTATATATGATTAAGTTGTACTGGTAAATGTGTAGATGGAGCAAGTTCAAACATGTGGCTGGGTGAAAATGAGAGAGACAAAGTTGAGAAATGGACCAAGTTGAGTTAGAACCTTTTGTGGGGGTGTGAGAAGTATTATCGATTGTAGGTCCACTTCGCTCGCGTTCTTATTCTGCAATCTGTCTTTTTCTTTTTCTTTTTCTTCTTTTTCTTCTCTTCTTTCTCGCTCAATGTTCAAGTAAAGTTTTCTTCGGCAGATTTTTTTTCTTCTTCCCTTCTTTTACCTTGTGTTTCGCTTTGCCATTGTTGTATCGTATGTTACTTGGGGTTGGCGATTGTTCGATCCAACAAACAGCAATGACATACAGACATAAATAATGCTCTTCACTTAATAAATGGTTTTTCAAGTTGTACAGTGAACATTGTTGTCAATTCTTTGTTGCCCTATGTGAATTTAAGTGTGTGAGTATGTGTAAGCCCTTTTGCTGAAAAGATTCACAGTTTCCGCTTCAAGTTTAAATTTACAATGGATTGAAGATGGTTCTTTCTCTCTTTTTTTCCTCTTTTCCTCTTGAAAAGGGCGGCGGGTGATACACCTGATCACAGGATGAACAACAAAGTACCATTGCAATAACAACAACAACAACAGCAGTGCATCCAACATCCAACATCCAACATCCAACATCCAACAACATCTTACTAGTGCAACATCTTACAGTAACAATGATTGTTCAAACACTCACAAGAAAACCATTTGATGATCAGCTTGAAATATATTACAAGCAAGTTGATTTAGGGAGGACACTTTAACCCCTTGGCTCATGGACAAACAGAACAACATGGGTAAAGTACACAAATTCGTCGATCGGTCTACAAGCCTGAGGCTAAGTTGTAGTGATTGAAGGGTGAATTGCTTTGATTTAAATGATTCACTGGAACACTGTTTACCTTGTGTCTTGCATCATCAAAGACGAAGAAGAAGACCAAGATGATGATGATGATGATGATGATGACGATGATGATATTCACGAGACTCCATCGACAAGGACAATTTCAGGTTGCAATGCACTTGTCTCCTATTTCAATGATAAAAGAAGTAGAATGATCCTTCGAGTGGCCAGACGGCAAAGTAAATCACCACTCGAAAGCAGGACTACTTTGATCTGTCCTTTTCTGTATCCAGAGAAAAAAGGGAAAAGAGAAAAGAAAGTAAATTTGGTTGCGTCCAGTGGGCCAAAGGATGCTGTGTGTGTGTGTGAATGTAGGGGGAAGTGAAAGACGATTCAGGCAAACAGATGGACTTTCACTTGGCAAAGTTGAAGTCATCGATCGCCTCCGTACCTTTGTGAGTTGCATGAAAGTCACTGTGTGTAGTGTTCTTACTAGAACTTCTACTACTATTCTACTACCTTTTCTTCAGTTGCAATGTTGCACTTGCTGTTCCTCCTGAACTTCCTTTGGCTTGGTCTTCACTTTGCTAATAAAAGTGCAGTCTTTACTTTGTTCAGTCGTTTTCTTTCCTTTCATTCATTTTACCTTGTGTGAAGCACAACATACACTATCGTACAATATCGTACTGTATTGCCTGTTACTCAGTTGTACCTGGTGGTTCTTCAAGCATTCTACTAACAGAACAGTTCTATTGCAATTTACGCGTAAAGTAAGATCAATGAAATTGCATCCCATTGCATCCCTTGACACTGGATAAAGTTAACTTATCAAATGAAAAAGCAAAGAAGAAGAAGGAGAAAAAATTCATTCTTTTACTTGTCTTTAGGTTAAAATGAATGAAAGAAATGAAATTTAATGAAAATTCTTCTTCACCAAACACAGAGAAATACATTTGAACAGGTTGAAGAGTTTCTTTTACTTGACGAAACAGGTTGAAAAATAACATACAATTTACCGATGAAATGTACTAAAGTAACTGAGTCAACTGTTTTTTTTTCTTTCCTTCCTCTTTGTTACCAAGTAAAGTACCTTTTTTCTCTTGTCAGAGTATACACCAAGCAATGTACACTGGTAACTGGCAGCAAGCAGCAAACTTACAAATAATCCATGAGAAGTTCCTTCATGAGACTTTCTCCATGACTGGTGTTAATTATGCAACAGATGCCCAGTGAGAGTTTCATTTGGTTGGCAGGTTGAATTTTACCAGCTTGAACAAAAGTTCTTGTAGTTCGAGTACAACTTGTATCCAAGTACAATGTACTGTGTGTACTGTGTTCTATGTGACAGTGATAATCACATGAACAAGTAACTGAATCACCTGCCTCTTGTCATTTGACTTAAAGGATTGCAAGAAGAACAAAACAATTTTATCCAACTTGGACAATTCTTCATCATCATCATCATGCATACATACAACTTTGTCCAATTGATACTGATGCACAATTTTTTTCCACCTGAATCGGGTTAATTTGTCATATTGCATCGAAGAGTCGATAATTGAAGTTGACTCAACATATGGCGAAGAAACAGCAGGTTGAGAAGAACCCTTCTTGTTACCATGAGTATTTTTTCAAGTTGCCTGGTTCCTTTTCATTCACTACTTGTCTTCTACTTCTTCTTCTCCCCTTTTTCTCTGCACTTGAGAGAAAAGTAGTTCTTCACCAAATATTTCCACCGAGTGAAAAAAGTATAGTAAAAGTTGACTTACGCTTGCGGCTCGTCAACCGTAGCATGCATTTTCTACTCTACGTTTTTTTCTTGTGCCTTTCTTTTACTTTTCTTTCTCTCTTTTACTTCTTTCCTTGGACTTCTTTGACTCGACAAGAAATGTCTTACTTGACTCCAACTGTATCCTGCTGCATCGAGCACAAGATTGAGAAAAAAAACGACAAAAAGAAAAACAGATCAGGAACCCTTGAAGGCACAAGTGGAGGAAAAGAATGTAAGCGTCTTATGCAATATTAACGAACGAATCACTCAGGACACACAATGTTCTGAACAGTTGGACGATACAGTTGTACCTTGGATTGTTAACAGTCAGTGTCGAATGTCTCACTGAGAATGGAGTGTACAGTTCATTTGATTGAACAGATAAATACAATTTCAACTGTACTGTTCTAGAAGAGACAAAGTCCAAAGTCCAGTGAACTCGACATACAGACAGCTAAGATTGAAGTCAAGTTGTCTCTTACATTGAGTCGACTGTATAAGGGTGAATAAATCCTAACAAGGATCTCCTTGAGGAGGATGAAGATGAGAAAAAAGAAACAGCCGAAAAAAAAGAATGAAACAGACAAGGAAAGAGAGAAAGTTTGGACGAGGTAGAAAGAAGGAAAAAAGTTCTCTGGTTACTTTTGCACTTGACTGAAGAAATATGAAAAGAAAGACAGGAAAAGAGCTTATTTTCACTGTGTCACTCATGGTCACTCAAAGTACAATCGAAATGTACGACACACTCGCATATACAGACACACAAGTAGAATGAAAAGTCACTGATCACTGACCAGTGGAGTGAAAGATGAAAAAGAATGATAAGAAAAAAATAAGTCTAAAAATATATTCAACAGGCCACTTGCCACTTTAGTTGTTGTACCCTCACATTTGGGTGTGATTTTTCAAGCAAATACAATGTCAAGAGTGAAACATTCGCTTGACATGCTACAAAGGCAATAAAATGCAAATCAAATGCTTCTATAGTGATACGCTGACTGAAGCAACTCTTACAACTTTTCCTTTACTCACGAATTTCCACCCTTGCACATCCAATTTATATCCGGTTGCATAAGTGTAACTACAGAATTGCCACTTTGCACAATGTTGCTTTCCTTTTAATATGAACACATCGATGAATCCACTCAAATGGCCATTTTGCTGTCATCATCCAACGACTTGACCAACAAGAATGAAGTTCTAACTCACTTAAACCATCGTCCGATTCTTGCTTGTAACTTTACAACTTTATTTCCAACTGAAATATCATCCAAATCAAATCATTTATAAGGTAAAAGTAAACTTTTTCATCTGAAATTTTTCTTCAACGGTCAATTGAAACAAGAGGTGGATCAATGGAAAAGTATTTTTACTCTACTTCAGTGTCTATTTCTATCTCTATATGATGGAAAGTGCAATTGTCTTTCTCTCAGTTCTATCACTTTTTCTTTCGAGAGGTTCGTTCAAAGACGCATCAGTCAAAGCAAAAAGTGAACAAGTTACTTAACTGTGGCAATTTTTTGTATTCTTCCGAGCCTGTCGAAGATTCTTCAGGGGGAAAATTTGCACCGAAAGGGACATTACTCAGTCGAGTCAAGTGTGAACCCTTTTTTTTCTCTCTCTTCTTTTAGAAAGAACAAGATGAAGAAAGCAACATTGACATTCAGTTGAAAGATAGATTCACCGTGAGTATCGTACAGCAAAGAACTTTACACTTTGCATTTTCAATAGCGATTTAACGTTGTATATGTGTACTTTGTAAGGTGTCTATAGCTTTTTGCATCAGTTAAGGGCTATAAAAAGAAGACATAAGGTAGTTACATTGATCAATGGAGTCAATCAATGGAAAATCGACAACTTCATCGGCAAGATACATTATCTACCACGGAAAGTGAAGAACTAGCAAAGAATAGATCGGTGAAACTTTAATAATACAGAAACTGTTCAAACAACAAATTGAAATTGCTGAAAGAACGAAAGAACATCTGTCTCATTCGATGTACTCACACAATGTACTCAATGTAAATTTATCTAAGGCCAAGATGGTCAACAGTAGCTTTTCACTGACAATGGAAATGATGGACGATGAACAGTTCTAATACACATGCAATTTCCTTTGAGTACTTCATTCACAATGAAAATGTTTGTCTTGGTTGAATTTTGTATCATGTTGGTTGTTCCTTGTTTATCCAAATGACGGACATTCATGACAGGTCACTGACCATTTTTCAATCACATGACATGACAGATAATTGAAAGTAACGTCAAAGTATACATTGGAGTGTTGTTCAATCAAGAACCTTGTGTGGGTACCTATTTGATCATCCTTGTACATGGACTTAGATAAAATGATAATTGGTCTGGTTGATGGTATCAGGAGAAAGTGAAACGACCTTTAGGCTGACCAGTGAAGCACAGAAACTACTGTTGGTTCTAGTACTGGTGGTGATGGTGGTGGTGGTGGATGTGGTAGTGGTGGTCAGTTCGATCAGTACAACACTTTGATGACCATTGGACCGAGCAATATTTATGTGAACGTGTGTGTGATGTTGGGCGTAATTGATCCAAACCACCTTTGCTTTGGAAAGGAAATTACTGTACGATAATCTGTACTGTGGTAAAGACAAACCAACAAAGAACTTCATATGTGACCGGAAGAGAAATCTACTCATGTCCGTACAAAGTAGGATCAGTTAACTATGTAACTATGTAACTATGTAACTACGACACGCATAGATAAATCAATCATCAGGTCAAATAAAGTGATAAAATGGCAGACAACAAGTTATGTCATAATGACACAAAGACCAGAGGAAATTTCCACTTGTAAGTGTCAACTAACTTTATGTGTCCAGTTCACTCAAGTGAAATTATGTATGTTATGTAATGTATTATTTTTTTTCCTCCTTCTTCTTCTTTATTCCCTTGTAATAACCTGTCACACTGTGGGTTGATTGATCCAACCACCCACTGGTTGACATTTTGAATAATTAACATCTTGACGGTAACAGAAAATGTCTCATTCATCTTTTTTTCCCTGGTTCGTTAAATTGATTGAACTTCCTTCTTCACTCGATTAATTTGTCAAAAGATGGCAAGATTTTTCATCTTCATGTCAAATGTTGATGAAATTTTACTTGAACATACAAATAATTGAAATAAACAAATTGAAACTTTTTATCTGTCAAATAAAATCAACTGCATACTGGTCAGGAAATCTGAAATTTAAATTACAATTGTCAATTGGTACATCCTTTTTCTTCTTCTTCTTCAATGACATACTGTGTTAATTTGTTGCTTGATAAAATGACTGTGTGTCTCTCTGTTGACAATTGACAAGTCACTTGACTTGTGAATTAAGAAAAGAAAGAAGAATGACAAGTCAATTACACTGGTAAATTTGCAGGACAATTGAAAGTTCTGTTAAATTTGTTAGATCAAATGTTACCCTGCTATAGTTCTAATGAATTCAGTGAAGATATCGAATTGCACTGCAGTTCAATTTACTTTGGTTTGTTGGAAGAAAGGCGAAATTACTTTGAAGGAATAAGAAAAAGCAGGGAAAAGAGAAAAATTCAATCTGTGCAACCAAATGAAAAAGTCAAATCGACACCAAAAAGAGAAAGAAGAAGCAAAAGAAGATTTTCATTGTTTTCACTTGAATCTCAAGAGTGACATTTGTGTTACTTTTTACTGTCCAGTGAGCAAAGTTTTTTGTTTGTTTTTTTTTTTGTAACAATACAAAGTGCAATCTTTGTCCATAAAAATATCTTACTCCGAGTAAGATAAAAGGTGAGATGAAATTTGTTTATATGTTGACGAGTAGACGAGTAGACGAGATGGTAATGTATCTATTGTCGAAGTAGTTTGAGAACAGTTCTGTCATTCCTCCATTGCGAATGAAAGAGAGTGAGAGTCGAGGGAGTCGAAGGAGGGAGGGAGGGAGGTAAAGAAAGAACACACAGGGAAAGAGAAAGGAAAAAAGGTTTTATTCGCCAAGTTGAGTGAGAAAGAAGGAAAAAAGATCGATGAGACACACACGGCACTAGAACCAGCAACAGCAACAGCAGCAGCTTCTTCTCTTTGCTATTTTCTTTCCTGTGAGTTTTTCTCTCTCGCTGTACTTTGCGTGCTGTTGTCACTGAAATGTACTGAGGACCATTTTTCTTCACTTGGCCCTTCAACCTGCCACCCACTCACCTTGCAGTTTGTTCTTTCTTCTTCTTATTTCTCTCTGTGTGCCTTTAGGTCTTTTAGGTACCAGCTGGTATTTTTACTCTTGTTACCATTTGCACTGGTTTCATCAAGACAAAGACAAAATCTCATCCTCGTAACACCGCAAGTAGTCATTAATTGTCACCAGGAAGTAACGTTAACTGTAACATCACATTTACTTATCTATTGGAAAGATCATTTGTTCACATTTATACTATTTTCTAATTGTCACTGTAAGGTGACATTCATTGCATGTTGACCATTAAATGATTCTCATTCAAGGTAAAACTTTACCAAATGTTGGACTAAATGTGTACAAGGTACATAAATACACAGTGTGTTCAGTATGTTCACTATGTTGTATGTTAACTGTGACTGTCAGTGTAAATTTCATCCAAATGTCACTTTTACTGTCACTTAGAGAACATTTTTACCCCTCAACATCGCTCATGAATGTTCTATGTGAACATGATGGTCCTATATATATGGTGAAGGTAGAGAGATGGACAAATGAACGGCAAAGATTAAAAGTTGATGGACATGAAACTGCTTGTGATGTTTGCATGGTGAAGTGCAGTTGGTGCTTCTTCGTTACCAGTTGGTTTCAGTTGATTTGCTGTATCTTTGGAGTGTTTGAAAGGTTTTCTCTGCTCTTTCTCTTTCTCTCCATCACTCGAAACCGTGAAAGACATGAGGCATGAGACAACTGACGGTGACTGCTGCTTCTGTTGCTGCTGTTACGAGGTGCATCTATTGATCAATTTTCCTCCCTCTTTTCCTTCTCCCCCACTCGAACAGTGCATTAGGCAAATTTACTGCCTTGTATGTGTACACTGGACCTACAACACCTAAAGACACCATCATAGTAGATGAGAAACACCAAAGACCAGAGATTTCAGCAAGAACAACCTTACCTTTACCAATGACAACAAATGGATGAATAATGTTTCCATCTTTGCCTGTTTGTCTGATCGCACGAAAGAACAAGTTAATATCCTTATCAATCTACTCACCAACTGTATAGCTGTAATAACTTCACTGAATATGGTAATTTAGGTGAACTTTTTAATTTCACCCGTCGTAACTACTAAGCTACTACTGGTCGTTTTCTTCACCGTTGAGAAAAGTTCTGTCTTCTGTTCTTTCTTTCACTTTCTCTCTCTCTCTCTCTCTCTCTCTCTCTCTCTCTCTCTCTCTCTCAAGTTCTTTTACTTCATCTGGCATCGTCAGTCATCGTCTTCATTTTACTTTGCTGTCTCTTTGTGTAATTCTCTTTGACGGCTTTTTTTTCTCTATCGTTTATTTTATCCCGTTTGTTCTGATGAATCCTTTCTGCTGCCTCCTTCATCAACACAACATGCATGACTCACATGACTGATGAATTGAATTCGAGTCAACTCTTTTTCTCTCCTTTTTTTCGCAATTCTTTCTTCCTTTTATTTTCTCCTCTTATCCTTGTTTGCTTAAATTTACTTCCTACAAGAACAAACTTTCAATTCACACTGTCTTCGATGAGGATAAGAATAAGAATGAGAGTTGAAAAGTTCTTTCATCTCGTCAAAGTGAGAGAGAAAGAAGAAGAAAATATTTCAAGAAGTCAAATCAACGTTAAATTAATCACTTGAATTCTTTTTCTCTTTCTTCTTCTTTTTCAATTCGTTCATTCGTTCACATCTTCACATACCATTCATTGCTTTTGGGTGAAAATGAAATTTTGATTACTTTTGATACCCAGAATTGTACTCAAGTCCATGAATGCACATACAATTATTGAGTACAATGGATCAAACTAATCTTAAAGAGAATATTTCACTCAGTCATTCAATATACTTCTTGTCCTTTGTAGTTTGTTTCTGTATTACTTTTCAAACTTTTCAACTTTATGATTTTTGATGTATAATTCATCATTCGATGCAACTTGCACTGACTGTTTATGCAATTGTCATATCAAACAGCCATCAAAGTTTATTTATTGAACTTTTACTCATATTTGAAAATGTATTATTTGTTTTCCTTTTCTTTTTACTCTTTACAATTCACTTTGAAATCACCATGACAATAACTTTATCAAAGTTTGAGTGAATTTTGAATGAATTCAAATCAATATGAAAGTTAAATTCCTAGACTGTCAATTATCCATGAGATGATGATTCATCGATCTTGACGTTGGGAGTAAAATTGTCCAATTGTCCAGTCAATTTGTACGAGTGAAGATTGTTTTTCTCATTTGGCAAAGACCTTCACCGTGTCATCTTTGTCACTAAGGTTTTTTTTGTGGCATGTGAGATGGCCATCTTTCCTCATCTTCACATTTTGGGGCTGTTCTTATATCCTTGTGTCCTCATGTGCGTCGATTTTCTCCTCCTGCCAAAGAAGGAAATGCAATTGACAAGGATGGATGAGGGTGCATACATTAACCATCACACAGGCACACACACACTCACAACGAGAGAGACACACACATAAAGACATAGTATACTCTTGGTCTTTGCTTCTTCTTAGTCTGGGTCTAAAAGCGAATATCTTCTCACCACATGCCAACTGTGTCAACTTTCGTCCATTTTTTCACCCTCCCTTTTTACCAATTTGGGCATTTGTACATTTTCCCTTACAAATGTTGCTTTTGCCTCTTAACTCGTTTCTTCCTTTCTTCTCATGACTCATCACCGTGAAAGATTTAAGCTCTAAGGCAGACTTGCTTTCCTTTTGTCAGTCAATACTCTAGTTCTCTGTTCTTTAATTGTAAAAGCACGTGTGACCGGGTGAGAAAATGAACGAATGTCCTTTCACTTTGAATGACAGAATGACAGGATCACACTCTCCTTATCCTCATCCTTCTCATCCTCATCCTCATCTTCATCCTCATTCTCATCTTCATCCCCTCTCATTTCATCTACTCTTGTTATTTGATCCGCTTTTCCTCTCCTGAATTGAGTTGATATTGCGTAACAACTCGTACATCAATTTCCTGCTTCAATAGAATCATCCTCAAATCTAAAGGATAAGATGATACGAATTAATGAATCAACACAACTTGACAACAACTATCCATTGGCATGATATTCTTATAGTAGTACTTTTAACTGTAAGCATCACAAGCATTTGTTCATTCTTCAATTGATACTTTTTTCTCGTTTATCTTTTGTTCAGCGATTTGCCTTGACTGGTGGACGTCTAATGACCAGATAAAAGCAAAGAAAGAGGACAACTGGTAGGATCTGTTTCTTCTCTTGAGAAATAAGGTCCAAGTCTCTCAATGCCTGTGAAAAGTAATTTGTTCTTTTACCTCGAGAGACTTGTGGACACGTGAAAATCTTCAGAACCATTTTCGCAGTTGGCTAGAACCATCTACTCGGTAAATCGTTCTCTCTGTTTTGGCTTTTTCTTTACCCCTGTCTTGTGTCTTGTGTCTTGTGTGAGTCATTTGATTGGTTCATACGTTCATCGGTTCATTCGCTCACTCATTCATTCATTTGATTCACTGTGCAACTTGTCACCCCTCCGAAAACCTCCTTTTCTCATCTCCTGTCACTCATTCACTTATTCGTCCAAAGTAAACCGTCGATGAGAAAAAGTTCCCCTTCCAACACACACACACACACACAACAGAGTATAGTATAGTAGAATAGAATAGAACTTGCACACTCGTCACCCTCAAAGCAAATTCAACTGATACTCGCACTGGTTCACTGAACTTGCAGGCATCTTCCTTATTATCATTGGTTCTTTCTTCCTTTCTGCTTGATGATCACTTGTTCTCTTTTCAATCTCACTTCTTGTCTCTACGAATAACTTGAAATAGAATAGAACTTTTGGACCTTCAATTTTAGGTTCTACTGTCAAGCATTCTATTATTTTTTTATGTGTGCATTTCACTTGTGTAATT